>JAOUZG010032859.1:10705544-10727079 GCA_026289955.1 Argiope argentata | reverse complement strand
ATATATATATATATATATATATATATATATAATATTTTTCAGCTTTAAAAAGTTTGTTTAATCTAATAATAAAGAATATTAAATGGAAGAATGTCTGTCGGACGATTTTAAAATCATCAAACATTAAAAAACTTTCTGAGTTGATTTGTCATATTTAAAACAAATAATGGTGACCCTTGAAAGTTCTTCCGGCCTGATACTGATTTTATTACATATTCTTTTTCCTTTCATCAACTTTGTATTTTCTAGTTATAATTTTGTACTACATACGTATTTATACACCATAATATTTTTCAGCGTTGAAAAATGTTTTTATTCTAATAATCAAGAATACTAAAATTATGGAAGAATCTCGGTCTGATGATTTTTAAAACGTGCGGCATTAATAAACTTTCTGAGTTGATTTGCAAAATGCATTCGAAAAATTAATTCAATCTTTATAAAAATATCGCTAAATGTAAGAATTTAATTAATTTCTTCCGTTCAAATTACCGTTTTTTAAAATTTTTAAAAAGAACTTTTTTTTTGTTATAAAGATATTTAAAAGAGGGGAATATAGAAATGTCTTAAAACGTTTCTTTAAATAAATTCCCTTGTTTTTTAAACAACAATACATTTTTCTTCGAAGAGTATATTTGCTTTTCTTTATATTAAACAGTAGTACAAACATGGAATACTAAATTTTTTATTTTTAACAAATGGAAAAAAGAAGTTATGTAGAAATTGAATTGAAATTTTAATAAAAAGTTACGATCCATCTTCATATTTTTGAATATTTTCTTAACATTTCCTTGATTTTGAAAACTATAATTTACATAATTCAAAATACGCCCATAAATATATTGATTTATAAGGTTTAGTTCTCTGTTCTAACGGCAAGTTTTCCATCATTTTCAAATATATGAAAATAATTATTATACATTTATATTTGATAAAAAATATATATTTTCAGTCAATATATTTCATTATAATGCATAATCTAAGTTATATATTATTATATATACATTATAATGCATAATGTAAGATATATATTTTTTACCATATGCAAATATGAAACAATATATTTCATAAAATTTGCGTATGGTAATGAATGATATTTAAATCTTTTTTCTTGGATATATTCTTCTGGTGTGACATAAAGTTATTAAAAAGTTTGTACAAACAATTTTTTTGAAAATAATATTAATTCAGAAAATTTCAATTATGAGAAAGATGAATTCACTTAGCTAGTTGTTATTGTTGATTATCCCTTTAACAATTTATTAGCAATGATTATAAGCGATAATTTTTATTAGATTTTACAGCAATATTTGGAAATCCGAAATTTGTTTTAAAAAGTGCAGTAAATGAAACGTAAATGGGGATAGTCATGGTAAGAATACTTCCTCTTTCCTTCAACATGTGGGAGAAATTTAATTATTTGGCCGCCATCAATAATAAAGTCTGATTTTATGTATGGTTCAAAGTAAACATAATTAAATCAGAAACATTTGACGTATCATCTTAAAGTGGCTGTTGTTGTTGTCGTGTTCCACTTTACAACGGAAAGAGGAGGGCAGTAGCTTCTGAGGGTAAGTCTTAAAACAGACACCTTGACCTACTGCGAATGCATACGGATTAACCATCAGCACTGAATGACCGGACAGCCTCAACAGCAATTAACGTGAACTGTGGTTGAGTCCTAATGGCCGTCACCGGACACAGTACAGCCCTCCCTGAAGGAAGTACGTCCCATCATGGATGGGAGGATTCTAACCCCCACCTATTTGTGTACCCACCGGGTTGGAGAGATTTAACTACCACACCGGAAGCATCTCAACCCTCAACTTCTGAGGTTATGAAACTCTGAGCACCTGAAGGCAAAAGTCTGACTTCTAGCTCACACACGTCACAAACACTTTTTACGGGGATGACTTCATTCATGCATTCCATCGATTTATTTACATATCGTAATTTAGATCTGGAACAGAGAACGATCACCTCTGACCATGTACCTTCAGTGGTATTATTCTCGACATAGAGAACTTTGCGACCACGACAGATTTAACGCGCGCCAGCAATCACAACACACACTGCGGCCTGCGGGGTTTAAACCCGCAACCTACTAGACTTAAAGGCTACTAGGCTTTAAGCCTAGTTCCAACGACCTGTGAATCTTCAAGTGGTCCACGCGTTCCCCTAATTTACTCATCTTCAGTTTTCATGGGATGATGAAAAAGATTTCAATAGCTTCTTATCATGACTTTTGAGGTTCCGATAGTGGGAGTGTATGTACAAGTATATATATGGTGCAATTTATTTTGTGCTTTTGCCCTATATTAAATTGAAATTCGTGTAAACCTGCCATGAATTTTGCGTCTAAGTGTAAAAAATTGACAATGCGCTGCATGGTAAGATTTTGCAATGCGCTGTCTGGTACAAACAACAGATTTAGCGTTCCTATCTCTAAAGCTATTCAAAATGCAAGAATAAAGTCATTTACAAATCAGATCACTTTATATTAATCCTGAAAAGAAATTTTGAGAACATTATTGATAAATTGAAGCCTGTAAATTTAAATTTATTTAGTCAAAAATGTCCAGCATTTTTACACTAGGAAAACTTTTTTATCACACTTAACGATTTTTTTTTCTGTCTGCATTGAACTATACAATCTTAACACTTAGAAAACAGTCGGTAGTAAAGTATATAGGTTTAACCAAAACTGAATTAATTAACTGAATTAGATGTTCTCTAATATTATCTTAGATTTTCCAAATATGCAGTGTGAAGTTTAGTATACAAAGAATTGTAGCAATCAAATCAGTTATTGATAATAGTCAAAGTCTGTATTAATGACATTCAATTTAAAAGTTCAGTTAGTATTAATAATTAAGGGTTATTATTAATATTAACTACTACTATGATTCATGGGAAACTATTAATTACATTTTTGGTATCTAATGTATCTATAAAATTACTTGATTTAATTACTAAATTGTAACACTTATTATTTATTTATTTAATAGCTTTTGTCCACGATTTCGTACGTGCTGAGATTTTGATGTATGTTTGAGAACAGACGGTCTGATGACCACTTTAAAATGTTATCAAACCGTTTAATTATGGCGAAAATAATTTTCACCAATTTCGCTATTTGGCGAAAATTAAACAAACGTAATAAAATTAGAAATATTAATGCGGAAAATAATCAAATTTGAAGTATTCGCATTAATTACAAATTTACCCAAAACTTGAATCTATGTACAATATAAGATAAACAAATTAACATCGATTTCTTAAAGTTTGCAGTAATATAGCGGCTAAAATAATATTAACCTTCCTTTCTGTTTTTAGCAACATTTATTTTTTCTTGCGTTGGTCCAGGAAATTTTCAGTTTACTTTGCTTTTATTTGCAAACTCATTAACTGGTAGTTTTCCTTCATGTTAATTTAACTTCGACAAAAAAAGAAAGAAAATTTCTTATTTTTTTAAACGTTTCTTTGCTTTGCTCGGCTGTGCATGTGGAGCAGTTAATTTCGATCCGAGTTTTTCATGGATAAGAATTTCTTACCAGCGTTAACACTCCGGATGAATTAAAATTTCTATCGCTATCTTGGAAAAGTTTATTAAATTCTCAGCTCGAACAAACATATTTTCTAAGTATGTTATTTTGTACTTTTTTTTTCTTGTTTATGCAAAAATTACTGGTAATTTTTTATGTTATTCCAAATTTTCAGACTACTTGTAGATTCTGAAAAAAAACTATAATTTTTTAGCTGATATAAAAAGAGTAAATATTTTTCAGCATGTTAAACTGTTTGGGTTTCTAAATTAATATCCAAGTAAAATTTTTTGATGATTAACAGCATATCTAATCATAACATGTTTACAGTAAAGATTTCCTAATTAGACTAACATCAAAATGTTGATAGAATTAGTTTTCAATTATTTGATTCAAGATTAGATTTCTGCACCAGATACTAGAGTTAGTTTTAGTCATTAGAATATTTAGTAGAAAACAAGATACCCGTTTTAATATATAGTTTCGATTTATGGGAACCAAAAATAATATTATCTTTAAAAATTATGAATAAACAAAATTATTATCAATCCAAATTTCATATATATTTCACTATTTACATGTGTATATAAAATATGCAAGTTCAAAAACCTGAAACCTCTTAAAACCAGTTTTAAAAATTTCACTCAGCAGATACCCTTATGCAGAATAATATCATTTTAATCTCCTCTGTTCAAAACACATTATTTTGTTGTATTTTATCTTATTTTTGAATACAGAAAATATATTTTTCATATCATATAAAATCTTGATCACGAATCATGACAAATTTCATGAGTCTTTTAATTCTTATTTGTATATTTTCCTGCGCATTAGTGTATTTTTAACGGGCTATTTACGATAGTTTAATATATCATTTTTAAAAAAGGTTTCGACCTACACAACATTTAATATTTAACAAATGCATTAAAAGGAAAAGAAGTGTATTATAACTCCTATATTATGCTAATTTTAAAGTGACTTTATTCAGAATTCATTTTTATAAAATTTAAAATGTATGATTATAGTTAAAAATTATCACATTATAAAAAACATCTTATTTTGTTATTAGCAAACAAATGTCATTAGTCAAATTAATTAATTAGTTGTATGTAAAGTAAAGACTATTTTGGTTTTGTGCGAACGGATTAGAATAGAGTCAGTCTTTCTTTAATTAAAATTTCTATGTTGCAGTACTTCTAGGAAATTCATTATTAGGTGTTTTTATAAGATTATTCGCTACTTCGATATAGGAAATTTATTGTTAGATATTTCATATCCTGTTAAATTGTGAGAAAATTAATTAAAAAAATAATTTTTGAGTTTAGATGAGAATGGTAATTATTAAGTTTAATTATTTTAAAGGTGAAATCATGCCTTTTATCGTAGACAATAACTACGTTTTATTAATTATTTTTCTATTAGAAATTTCAATTTTTAAATCCAGATAGATTGATTCAAGCTGATTTTTATTTGTTTTATTCAGAATTAGGTCTTTCGGATAACAATTAGTAACAACATTAGTATTATTTAAGTTTATTAAAAGTAAGTTATCAATATACTCCAACCATTTATTAAATTATGTTTAACTATTTTTTTCTCATAGTAATTGAGGAAAATATTCTCTAAAACTCTTGAGAAAGCTATTTCCATGTGAATGCCCTATATTTCTTATTAAAATTTTTATTTTTATTAATTGATTGTTTTTTTTCTATAATTCTCTTTTTTTGTGTTTTTCTTTGTTTCTGCAATTTTCATATACGTTTTTGTTCATAAAAAATATTTTTTTTCTATTAGTCCTCATTTTCAGCTGATTTTTAGTCAAGAGGGATCAATATTCGGACAAATATTCAGACCCTTCATAGAAAAAAAAAGAAATCCCTGCCTGATGGGACCACCCTTGGAAAAGTATTCAGGTCGAATTCCTATTTAATTTTTTTTCTTTTATTAACTTGGTATTTTTTTCTTTTCTTTTTGTTCATCTGCTGTTTAGTAGTAGCAAAATAAACCCTCTCTAAATACATTTGTGGTTTTTTTTATTATCATAATAGTTTGTTTAGATAGTTTCCGTAATAGTTTTAAAATTGAAATTTTTTAATTTTTCCAATGATTCTTATATATATATATATATATATATATATATATATACATTCATTTTTGCAGTTTTGTAATAATGATTATTTTATACGTGTGAGTGTAATTGATGGCTTAAAGCAAAAATAAAATTTCAAATTATAAAAATACAATGGTATAAAACAGATTTGAAATAAACGTAGTTTAAACTTTAAAAAAAATACGGCCTGAAGATATTTGTTTTTGTTTGTTCCCCTTAGGTATAATTAGTTTATGTTCTTAATGAGTTTTAGTATTTTGAAAATCTGCTGAATTGAATTTTCATATAGCAATAAATTTTCATATTTAGATAAATAGAATGTTAATCAGAATAACAAGAAAAACAAATTATTTTCTTTATTAAAAATTTTTTTTAAATTTTTTAAACAATTATTCGCACAAAAAAAGGAAATAATTTATCACGGTGTTATACAGGAGCCTATGAAATTGTTTTTATTAGCCTAAATAAGCAATAAGGACATTTATTACTATAAATTATGACTATTTTGATTCAGAAACAGAATTTTCATGTCATACACATAGAAATCCTTAGTGATTGGGAAAATATTTATCAATGGGAATTGAAACCACATTCACAAAACAAATATGGTTTTTTTCTTCTAGTGTTGAATAACACTTGATAAGAAAAGTTCTTTCTCCCCAGGTGTTAAATTTAAAGACGTTTAGACATTCATACTTAGTTATTTAATATTTTTTATCAATATAGAAAAAAAGGTTGTAAAATTTTAAACTTCTTTTGATAAATTTCTTACTTTAATATTTGAAATTCAAATTTATAGGGCTTATTTTGTACTTAATTTTGCAATGATTGAGAAGAGTCAATATGAGCCACTTTTTCATCGTATCCAAGAAAAAAATTTATTTTATGTGAAAAAAGAAAATAAATATTTTCATCAAATTCATTATGAATATGGTTTTACTTTCATAATGGATCTGTGATTTACATTTCATAATTTAGTAATGAATATTTGAAAAAAATTGAAAATTTTTAATTTGTATATAAGAACAATTTTATATAATCATAGAGATAAATATCTTTTACTATATCCATTTTTTGTCATGCAGACAATAAATGATTTCATGAAAACAAAGAAATTTTATGAGCACTCCTGACTGCATAATTTAATATAAATTGATATTTTCGAGAGACGATATTTCATCAGTAAATAACTAATGAAGCTATTATAACTCATTTTCTTTCCCAGAATATCAATTTTGACAGAGAAGAATCGAATAACGCTTTTTTTTTGTTCTTATAAATGTGAAATAAATTACCTAATATCATTAATCAATTGAAATTGTATCTTCTTTTACAATTTTGTTAACTTAGTCATAACTGTCAAATCAAATTGCAATATGAATGATTTTAAATATCTGTTAAGCTCCAAACCCTTATTGCATTATGAATGTGATTTCTAATTGAATGATATCGTGATAAGTGCATAATTAAAAACTTTTCATACATTGAATTGTAACTTAGTAAATCCTTTTAAAATCAAGTAATATTGCTTCTTTTTTCTATTTAAATTATGCAACGGGATGATCTTCCCAAAATTTACTCATTTACTCATATATAAATGTACGCATGTATTTTTAACCCCATTGTCAAAAAATAGTAATGAAAGAGCCAATTAGCGCTAATTATTGGTGAATTTTTAATTGATTATTATCTAGCATGTAATTAATTATAGTCTCAGAAGTAACCTCCAAATTTCATACATATGAGCCCTTGCGATTTTGGCTAGCCCTTTTATATGCAGCGTAGAAGAGAAAAAAGAATAACCTATTGATGAGTTTAGTTTCAAATTTGATACATCACTATAAATTAGATTTAAAATCTATGTGTCAAATTGTATCTATCTAACTCTTTTCTTTTGTTAATTTCGTTGTGGTTGTTACTAATGGCACTTGCCTTGGACAAGCGCACTGACTACCGTCAGTGGTTTTAAACCGAATGAGCGTCTCTCGTTTCTGAAGTAGCGCCAACTAGGGCTAAGAGAACGGCATAGCTACACCCTCATCACATTCGCTTGCACAACCCTTTTTTACAGGGGAGAACATTCATACACTTCATAGATAGTACATAGAGCAGTCATGACATAACATTGACTTGTAGCCGGGACGCCCAGGTCAGGGGAAAAACCCGTTACTTCTGTACCAGAGGGGCACATTCACACACTTTACAGATAGCTCACAGAAGACCATGATCTAATCGGGATTTGAGCCCGGGATGCTCGGATCACGAGGAAGACCCGCAACTTCTGTGTCAGGACATCGATGGTAATTTCGTGATAACTTATATTCGGTCTGTAGGAGAAACATAAATCATCTGAATGGATTTCGTTTAAAATTTTATAGAGTTCTACAAATTTAGAATGGTGGTGATATACCCAAGTTCATTTGTGCAGTTTACATCATCATTGAATTACCGAGTTTACAGACAAATATGTATACATAATTACTAAAATAGATTGTGAGGATTTAGGGAGATCTTACACATAGGGATTCTTCAAAACTTCGAGTACAAATTTTTGGAGAATGCAATATTTTGGTGTACTTCGTATACAAGAAAGGAAAAATAAACTTCGCAAATAAAGCCTACTTCAGTTTCTAGAACATTTAAAAATAAAATTGGATTATTTACCAAAGCAATTTTAGGTTAAAAGAAATGGAAGAAATTTTTTTGAAACCAATACATACCTTTATATAGCACATGTTTAAAGAACATCCATAATAAAAATTTAAAAAAATAACTAGAAGCATTTTTCCTCACAAGATTTAACACAGCGGCTCTGCAGAGCATTTTCGAACTAACAGGACATAACAGTGAAAAAGATTCCGGAAAAATGCATGTGGCAATCAATGGTTTTAAAAATTTCATAAATCCCGAAATGATAAAATTTTACCGTATAGAAAATTTCATACATTCCAGATTAGGTAATTGTGTTTTTAAATATGTATACTCATGATTCTTAATTCAAGAAATCCCCAAAAATTATACAAACTATTTATGTTTATTAAAATAATTTTATAAAATTTTGCTAAATTAAAGATATATCATGGCAATTTTGTAGCACATTTTCGTACTAATTGAATTATAGAATGAAACTATACGAATTGGTTTTACCAAAACTTTCTCGTATACTAACAATAGTTACGAGATATTTAACTTCGGTATAAATACAGTATTTTTACTTAATCTATCACATAATCCTTGACGAGTTATTTGGCGATTAACTCCTTGGAGGCGGTTAATAGTATCTGAAAATTGAATTTATATTTTGCATGTGTTTTCCCCAGCATATTAGAAAGAAATCGAAAGAAAATTACAATTTAAGTCACAAACACCTATACCAAATTTGTTGTATTTAAACCAGTCTCTGAGTTATCACATTTGTATGTTTCTGAAAATACATACAAAGAAAAGTCAATTTCTAGTTAGATATGCCTTAACATTTGGAAGATATTCAGACTATGGAATTTAATCATGCGTATCGAATTTTATCTATTTAGTTATCTTAGTTTTTTTTTATATATTCGTATGATATTCGAGCAGATAGGGAGATTTCCTCTGGAAGGATTTTAATTAAGTCTTGATGGAAACTTACAAATTTGGTTAAAGAGCGTATACCCTATTTCATCCATCTAAATCAAAGCTTTTTGAACGATCTTTATTATTAGAGAAACAAGGATGGATATTTTCCAAAAATTTTCTTTTCTCCATGAAGATCTAAAAAGAGGAGATTGATTCGTCAAAATCTTCATTTCGAATTCTTTGTTGATTAATATACTTTCTCTATTATTCGTATATGGGAAAGTAAAATCTAACCAATAAATAATACTTAGACACGATAAAAAATCATTGTTTGAATAAAAATTACTGTAAAAAGCTTTTTCTATTTTAGATATTTGCGTTTATTTCAAAAATATAATACTATGATTCTTTTGTTAAATATATTCTTTAATTTTGCTACATAATCTATATTTAAATAACAATTTTTTTCCAGAGCTTAACCTACCTACTCCAAACTAAAGAGCTTCAACTCCAGAGCTAAAGTTACCTATTCCAAACAGAAATATCAATTCATCCATGGCAATCCCAATACCGAACCCTACATACCTTTGGTATCAAGAATGACCGAAAACTGGGCAAGGAGCCCTCGGAGGGTGTAGGAAGGGATGGTCATTCTCAATCCTCGCTCTTCTCTGATTGACCACGTGTCCGTATCTCATCCCGCTCTGACATTAATTCTCCATAGATGGGTATAAGACGCCAGAAGATGGATTGCCTTCTGAGGGCTTTATTGCAGTTGGAAGACCGGCTTTTTGCCTTTTTTTTCCATTCCGGGCCGACTGCTTTATGCCTTCGGATTGTTTACTCGCAGGAGTCACGACTCGACGTAAAGATCTATGTAGTGGAGAAAAGAGAGAGAAAAACCCATTTTGAACGTGAGTCACATATTTCGCGTTGCTGTTTCGGAAAAAAAAATAGAGGGCTAGAAAAGAATGCGTATACATTTATATCGGTCTTATTGGAACCTTCATTTATTTCGTTTCAATCAATAAGGGAAATCGATAGGTTTCTACGAAATGAGAACAGCCGAGATTTTCTAGAAATTCGGTTAGAATTCCAGATCTTAAATGACGGAAGAAAAAATGAGTTAATTTTATTAAATCATTCTTAAGATAATTTGTGCTTTGAAAAAAGTTGAAATAGTTCTGTATACTAGCTAATGTTGGTAAATAATTCAAAGCAAACGGTATCTTAAATTATGTAATGCGAATAATGGCACTAAAGTTTGAACATTTTTATCATGTCAGAACATAATTTTGTTTTGAAAATGAGGTTTTCAGGTGTCAACAAATATCCGTAGGTGAAAAATCGAAATTTTATTATCTGCACGAGCATCTCAAAAAATCAGCTTTTAATAAAAAGTTGTCATTGCATTTACAAAAGCTGTGATATAAAAAATAAGTTAATCACTACAGCGAATAAAACCTTAAAAAATGCAATTTTAATCGCGTGAATATATGAAATGAAATAAATAGGAAATTTAATATTTTTTAAACAATAAATGCAAGACAAAGTTTTTTTTTATCGTTTGCAATACTAATGTTACTAATTTAATGAAATGATTACAAAAAAGATTTAAATGAAATATGCTATGCATATTTCAATGTATTACGCAAGATTAATAATTTTTTTTAACTGCCAAGTACCACGAGCTCTTGCAAGTTAAATTATATATATATATTTTAAAATTGTTTTATTGAATTAATAACTTTAGTATTGCAAACAGTCCAAAAAACTTTCTCTTTCATTTATTGTTAAAAAAATATCACTTTTCCTATTTATTTCATTTCACGTATTCAAATTGGCATTTTTATAGGTTTTATTTGCTGTAGTCATTAAATTACTCTTTAATCAGTACATTTGTAAATACAATGGCAACGCGTTATTAAAAGTTGATTTTTTTTTGAGATGCTGGAGCTGATAATAAAATTTCAATTTTTCGCCTACGGAATTTAGTTGACGCAGAAAACCTAATCGCAAAAACAATTTCATGTTCTGACATGATAAAAATAAAAATATAATTTAACTTGCACTAGCACATGGGGCTTCAATGAGAGTTCAATGAGATGAGGCTTTTGGCTTCTACAAAAATGCGTGGGTAAAGAATTGAAATTTTAAATTTCAACTTTCTCGAAAATAGGCCTTAGAAACTCAAAAATATGGAGAAAATATTGCAATTTCGAAATAAAGATATTTTAAACCTCTAATTTGCCACTTTTTGTTAAGATAATTTTTTCAGCTTTTCTTTACTTTACGAAAGCTTTCATCAAATTTTAGTAAAACTATTTTTAAAAAATAGTTTAAACTGTTTGATTAATCCATATGTTTACAAAATCTACCACTTTTTTTGTTGAGCTGCTTTCTTCAAACATTAATAAAACTTTTTAAAAGTAGATTAGATTGTTTAATTTAGTAAAACTTTTTCAATAAGTGGCCGTACAAGAAATTATGCACTGACAAAGACAATGAAATATGCATAGTAGATTTCATTTTAACCATTTTTGTCTATAATAATATAAATAACAAATAATAATTAAAATAAAATAACGTAAATTAGCGTAACGTCAATTAAAAATTAAAACGTAAATTAATAATATAAATAAATAATTAACATCCAGAAAAGGCGCACAAGATCAAAAATACAAGTTGAATAATCATAGAAAATTACTTAAGTAATTTCATAAAACGATTCTGATACATAATTCAAATAATCATTCTATTGAGTCAAAAGAGGTAGTTTACTTCTGTACCTGATTTTTCAACGCATTCAAAAATGACTAATTTATAATTATTTATTTTTATTCGTGATTTTTAACCTTCGCATTGTTATATCACGTATGTAACTGGAATAGTTAAAGTTTAATCATTTCACTTTCAAGATAAAACTTTGAATTTTGGATGATATTAGTAAAATAATAGCAAGGCAATAAACATAATTATAAAAGACTTCTGTATGCGGAGTTTTATTAAAATAAAACTTTAAAAATATCATTTTACTTTTAAAATAATTAAGATTTGGTTTATAGAAAAATATTTAATTTAACTTTTCGATTGGTTTTACAACTTTTTCGTACTAACCACTTATTACCGACCATAAAACTGTCAATCAATGGAGTTGTTTAGAAGGAGGTTGTGTTAATGATAAGGATTAGTTCTAGAAGTTGTTACAATATTTTAAACGCTATTTAAAAATGTCATATCTTTTAGTCTGTTTTACAAAACAGAGCGAATTATACAATTCAATGAAAAAAAGAATATTAACAAAAAATCATATTTTTTTACATAAATTATTCTTGAAACATTCATGAATTTTATTGCTTTATCATTCTTTATGTTACGTTATTTTATTTTGTTAAAAAATATTTGTCTAGATCTTAGATATCAGTATGTTTTACAATCAAGATTTTACGTTTTATTTATGTATGAAAAAAAATAAAATTTTCGTATTAACATAAATACTAGATTTTTAAATATGAGGTAATACGTATTTTTTATAACCATATTATATCTGTTGATATTTATTTCATATGTATATGAATTATTCATTTGATTACCAAAAATTCAAAAGTTTTGAACTAATTTATTTTCAAACAGTAAGAAGTTTAATCATCTATTAAATTCTTTTATTATGTGTTTTTAATAGCTCTAAATTACACTTAAATGATCAATTTACCTCAAAACACCTGACATCTTCGTTGATAGTAGATGTTATGTTCAGGTACTTTTGTAGATTAGAATTTCGCTATTTTATATTTCTTTGTAAAGTTTATTAATTTTCTCTTGACAACTTGGAGGAATTTGAAGGAGTGATTCAGAGATTTGAAATGATTTGCAAACACTTTTTGATATATTTGGTGGTATATTTTAAACTTGCAAAATTTAACAGTTGAGATTAAGGGATAGCGAAAATCTCAATTCTTTCCGCAACAAAACACAGGTAAGTCGAAAGCTGTTATTTAAACTTACCTGTTTTTATTAAGGTAATTACGTATTATACCATCCAACTTTATCGCCAAATTATAAATCATCACCAATGAGTTGCTAAACCACCAATTATGGCAAACCGGCAATGGTGTAATCCGTTGATATTTATCGCCAAATTAAAATTCGTCACCAAAAAGTTACTAAACCTTTGACAATCTTTGGCGAAGACGGTATAATACGTAAGTACCTTTATTAAACAGTACATGCGGAATATTAGTAAATCAAAGTTACAATAAAAACAAATTTGTTATTAAAACAGCAATTTCTATTTTTATGATCGGATATAAAATCTTATAAACTTCAGTATTGTTTCAATTCAAATGGAAATGGATTCTTTCGGTTGGAAAAAAAAATCCCGCTACGTATTCTTTTTAAACAATTCCGCCAAAAAAAACGTAGTCGAACACTTATCAACAAAGCTTATTTTTCGCATTTCGGAAACATCTATGCTGCGGAGACAAATAAACATCCGTGTTATTGAATTTACAATCCAAAGCGCTACACAAAGCTTTGGCAGAGTTTTGTGCTCTCCAAAAGCGGTATTACACGCCTAGTCGCACCCTTGGCTTAGAAAAAAATGGCAATGTTTCCTCCGACACCAGCTTAGAAACAATAAAGCGTATTGTGTGGCGGTATTTTTCCCTGTTTGGATGGCATTGTCGTACTTCTTTTGTGAAGACTAGAAAGGATCTTTTGTTGCACTATGGGGAATTTCATTTGCAGGTGTTTGGAGGAGCACTAAAGGGGTTATTTTTTTCCCAGTGTTTTAGTGTAGGCAGGGGGTAACACAGAAGAAGGGGTGGCACAATACCCCAGAAAAGGACAGCATGGGGCGAGGGGTGTAGGCAAAGTCACTTAGCTTAATTGGCTAGTTTAGGAATTAAAATTTAGCGTCGACAGGGGGTGAATTTTATTGCACGTCACTTTGAAAAGAATTAAGGGGCTTTCTCAGCCGATTTTGTTCTCGTGGGTACAATAGTGGGGTTGGATCTGAGGTTGGCTGCCTTTTTGGCCACAAAATGGTTCCATTATTATTTTTTCCCTCTTCCCCTCCATTTTACGATTGTTTATAAGTACGGCAATCTGTCAGACCTTTTTTTCCCCCTCTGCAAGATAGAATACACGAAGTTTAAATCGGAGTAATTTGTTCATTATTCAAGTTCCCATCTGTGGGGAACATTAACTCACATACAGCATACGGAACAGCTTTTGCAACGAAGTGGGATTTCATTCTAAATGCTTTGTTAAAATAATGGCGCATATAATGTTACGGGCACAATGATTGCTTTAAAATTAGAATTTGTACCACATAGAAAGGTTTTATAATTTTAAGGATTTGCTCGAATCTGGAAACAAAAATTATGAAAAGGGATTACTAAAATAAATTGGTAAAGCCAAATAACTGATATAACCATATGCAATAGCAATTAGAAGAAAATTTATATATTACTCTTTTTTGCCATTAGTTTTTTAAAGAACATTTTAATTTATGGGCAACTAAATGTTAGCAACACGATATTAAGAGTTAATAATGTTAAATAATTAATGATAATGTTCAATGTTACGAAAAAGATACAATTTATCAACATAAATATTAATAAATTTTATTCAATATGTTTGTATCATAAAATATATTTTCAGATACAGTTTTAACCATCCATCAGATATCTTTCCTGAAATTTAAAGGCAAGGTCCTCTTTTAAACTCAAACATTTATATTTTTGGTTGAAATCGGCTCTAATAATTATTTTGAGTTTGTTTTCAGTTTGATAATCTAGACATGCAAACAAGAAGTATTTCTAGCAAACCTATCGCTGATTCGTTTTTTGATGCTTTGGCTTCTTAAATTGTACACTTTCTACTTTGGCTAACAGGTATTCTTGGCATCTTTGTCGATGTGAAGAAGAACATTTAGAATTTTGCTTTGAATTATTTATGAATTTTAGATTGTTTAAAAATGTTTAATATTAAAATGAGTGCTTATTTCTTCTGATCCTATTTAATTTTAAATACATAATAAATGTCATTGATTTATTAAACCTTATGTATACACAGATATCCTGTAAAATTTCAACAATTAATGCAAAGTATTTCTATAAACTATAAAATATTTAAAAAAAGGTATTCTAAATTAGTGATATGCTTCTCTTTAGTCAACTTCCTAACATTAAAATATGACTATCAACTCTATGCGACTTATTAGTATCACGGCATTAAATCAAGAGAAATTCAGAGATCTACTAATTTACCAATCGACATGCGTCCAAACTAAGCATAATTCGTACATTATTTTGTATGTATGACGATTTCCATTTGTTATACAATAATACAGGTAACTAATTAAACAATTCGGAAATTTTTAATAAGCCTTGATACTTAAGACATTTCTATTTATTTAATTATGTGTATGAAATGCATCAAACACAGATTTGCAAAGACAGAGCAATGTGAGCAGTAATACAGAAATGTTCTAACTCTGGCCATTAGACTATTGGTATAATTGCATTGCTACGCGTATGCAATTCCATGGTGAATATTTGACTTAGTATACGTTAACTAATTGGCAACAGAACTCTATTCTAATAGGAACCCTTTCACACTCACTCTAATAAACCAGTTTCGGTAGCTTCGTCTCCTAATATGGGTTACATCTAACCATCTCACAGAGAAGACTTAAAAGGATTTTCCACATTATTCAAACTCATTATTATACACTTATTATACCAATTAGCATATTTTCAGCTAAGTCTTATTACACAATTGTATGGAAGGTTTTGCCAAGCCAATATGGATTCCATACTACCGATTTCTTATTTCTAAAGATTCCACAAAACGTATATAATCCACAATAACGTTAAAACATTATAATAAAAGTAAAAAAGAGTAAAAATATAACGTATTTTAAAAGAATATTCTAATTATTTGCAAACATTATATCCTTTTGCTTCATATAATAGAGAAAATGTCATGAATTTCTGAAATATTCTATGAGAAAATCAGATAAAAATGTTTACTCCCGGGAATAGAAATAAAAGTAACTATTTTCGAAAAACGAATGCATAAAAAATGTTCAACGAGAAAACAGATATTTTGAAAATTTACATATTAAATATTCTTTACTTTAATAGCAATTAAGGGATGCATTTTTCAGTATTTCGTAAAATATTAAACAACACAATTATCTCTGACATTTTTTAAAGCTAAGCAATTGGCATTTTTAAATATCAATGCATGATAGTATCGCAAGAATAATTATCAACTAAAGAAATACAAAATAGCTATTACTCTTAAACTACAACGAATTGTAATTCAAACAGGATAATAATCGTAATGCTACTAAATTATATTTTTTTCATGACTTCAAATCTGAGAAACATTATAAAGAGATTTTTGGCGAGATATCACAAACTCATGAGTTTATCCTTTTGAATTATGTTCTCTGATAGATAATTGCAAACTCGAATATGCAGCAAGATAACAATTTAGTAAGGTCCTTAGAAATCGAAATATGATCATTTTTCACATCTTTTTATGTTATTGCAATTATTGCATAAACTTGCTTATATTCTGTTTATGGCTCTATAACTAAAACATAAGCAATTACGTGAAAAATATATATAGAATAATTCAAACCCATGTATTACCAATATAGATGAACTAAAATAAAAAATAAAGTCTTAATTCTCCGAATTATCCTATTTGAATTAGTCTTCTATATACATCTATACATAATATAAAGCATCTGTGTATTTAACCACAAAGCTTCTTCTGAAAGCGTCTGTATATTGAAACCCCAGAAATTCAAAAAATAGTTTATTGATGTTGGAAATATTTATATCAGTTTGTAGAACATTTATTGGGAAAGGTTTTAGTACATTAAAATCATATCAAAATAATAATAGTCATACCGGGTTGAGGTTGGACTTAAGTTTAAAGCTAATTTCTCTTATTTAATACTATGCCGCTTGCAACGCAGTGCGGGTATTGCTATTATATGCGAGATTAGGTGGCAAACTAATTTAATCTGTTCTCCTAAGTTTTTTGAAATAATTTAATGCATGTTTTTTTTAATTTAACGTAGTTTAAAAATTTTATAAAAGCAATTATTCAAAAATGCCTTTAAACTCACCATTTTCTTTTAAAAATTAGAATTTTTAGCAAACAATAATGTCATAATCAGTTTTAAATCTAGTTTATGTATGTTGTTTTTAATTACTCTATCAATATTACTAAAAAAAACTAGAAAGCAATAGTAACCTTTCATAATGTATTTTAATTTAAAGTTTAAGCCAAATCTGCAAAGCATTTCCCCCTCTTTACAAAGTACTTTAGAAGAAATTATTTTTACAGCTTTACGTGTGTCCAATCCGGTTCCAATCATTAATGAATCGTGAAAGTTAATCAGCAAAAAAATTATCTTCAGCATATTCAAATAATTAAAAAGAAATACATGGATTATCTTCCGGAAAGATCTTAATGTAACTGGTTTTGTCAAAGCTTTCAAGGGAATTCAAAACCTAAGGATTTAATGGCTTCCCCCTATCTCTTTGTCTGGTCTATGCATGTCGAATGCGAAAAAAAAAGTCTTTATGCAACGTGCGGGGATTTTAATGCAGCTGTCTATCCACGACCTCTCATCTCCCAATGGGATCGTGACACGTGGCAGGAAAGAGATTTTTCCAACGATGTTTACTAATTAGACATGCGCAAAAACTCCCCTTCATGTCCTAAGCCAGAAAAAATCCCCATTTGGGGGAAAAGGGGAGTTGGATAAGATTTTACGAGACCTCTGCACTAGGGGTTTATTAGAGGATGAAACTATTGTAATTAAAATGACATGGAATTGATTGACTTTTAACTTTGTGACTCAACAAATGATTTGCATTATTTAGTGAGTAATATTTAAATGAATTGGATTACTTACTAAATTGGCTTGAAGTCACTATGTGTTGATAGGTAGTTTTAACGTGAAGAAAATGAACATAAAGATTTAAAAAGTTTAAAAACTAAATTTGTGTTAGAAAATTGAGCTTAAGAGAAGAAAATTTAATTTAATTCTGGTCATTGTGTTACTGAACTCCAGATAAATTATTTGGGTCATGAAGTATTGCATATTTTCAGAATTTTATAAACTGGTGCCAGTGTGCACAAAGTTATTTAAAATAAAAGTTATTAAACTACATGAACATTAACCAAAATCTATTGATATAATTTTGTTTTTAAACATTTTTGAATTTTCAGTATTTCTATTTGAATTAAGATCCAAAAAATAGTTTCTAATTTTCTAAAAGTAAATATCTCCTTCCAAGTAAAAAATAAAACATGATTGCATGATGTAATGAATTAAATTAATTGCTGTCAGAATCAAGAAATATATTACTGAGTAAATTGCAATATAAACAAATAATCCATTTACAAAGTTGACAGAGCTCCAAATCTTTGTATATCACAATTTTAGATGTTTTATGGCAGCTAGGAAAAGAGTCTTTAATTAACAAACGGTCATTTCTAAAGGCATTAAAACCATTAAATAGACCTAATGAATTCTAAAGATTCAAAATTCAATCAGTTTAACTTCAGATGTTGTAGATATTTTGTTTAAAATTTTAATGTTTTCAGAACGTTTTACTTAAAATAAATGAAAGGATAATAGCTTATAAAAATTTAGATTGCTCATTTGTTTCAAATTTTCATTTAGTAATTCAATTAAGATTTGAAAAATTATTTTCTATCATTTAAAAGCAATTTGCTAATAGAAAATGTTTGCATATCTTTAATGGTATGGGGAATAAGCATAGCCATAATTAGAGAAGGGTATCTGTATTTTCACTTATAAAAAGTTATAATTTTGTATTATGAGCAATATCTTCAGTGTCTAGACACACACATAGGCCTGCAAATATATTTCACTTACATCATGGAATGAGGCATATAGTTATTCTCAAATGCAGGTCAATGAACTTCAAATTCTGAGTTTTAAATTTTAGTGCGTAAAAGCTTCTATTGACAGTTGCTTATCGTTGGATATAATTTATACATTTAGTCTTATTGCTGTTAAAAAATATCAGTTTCCCGCCAAAGATACACGAATTATGTATCTTGGCATATCAGGATTTTAGGTGGCTTTAAGATCACCAGGAATGATGATTTGTAAAACACTAAATACATTATGCATTATTTGTTTACATTTCTTATATATTTTACTAAATTTTAATAAATATTTAAAGTAAGAAGGAATTTTTTTCACATTATTTTAGTTATTAATATAAATATCCATCTAACTGATATTTTAATTTCATTATGTTTTTCAAATTTTTTAAACTTTCAATATTCTTTCAAATTTAAAACCACTGAGAAAAAAAACTTTTTTCATTGATTATCAAGTATTTGTTTCACCATGAAGTTAAATATTTTCCATGATTATTCTCTGAAAAAACGACCTAGTGACATAGCGAAATTTTACTTGTTTACTAATTTGGTCAGAAGAGATTGAAATTGAAGATTTAAAAATTATTAATTAAAAAAATTATTTCTTTTTATAATTTGAATTCTAACAGTATTATTTTTGGCAACATTTCTAATGCCATTATGTTTCTCTCTTTCATTAAAAAGTCTTCAGTTTTAGTGATTCGTTTTTTTTATAATCACAGTTATCTAAGCAATATAATTAGCATGAACAAAAATAAATATGGAAAATCATCATTTCTCATTTTCATAGTTTTATTTTGTTCTATTGATTTCATTGACAACGTCAAGTAAGTATTGCTATTATCAGGGAAAATCAATGTAATCGGCTTTTAATGGATATACAAATAATGTTATATAATTAAATAACATTTAATAGCGAAACAAATATTTAAAACTTCATTAACAATATTGCCACAAAAAACTTTAAAATGGAATAAAATTATGAATATAAAATACATAGTTACATTTTTATAAAACTTTTAATCACACTAATTGGAAATATTGTTTTCAAATTGATCTTCGAAACTTAATTTACTTTCTTTCAACGAGAAAAAATAGTATAATGACTATCAATAAATTTATTTTGTTTGAAATAATCAGCTGTCTAAATATAATTATTTTGAGTCATTACTTATTACATAACTTTATTATGAAATTATTTTTTTCAATCTTTTTCTGAAATAGATTGAATCAATCTTAAGAGTAGTAGTCAATATTTAAAAATGCTATACTGCAAAAATTAAGAGAAAGAACTATAAGTACAAAAAATTTATTTTTTCCAGTTTTCAGTTATCCAAATGGTTTTATATAAAACATGAAACACGAAGAATTCCGCAAGTAAAGTATCTAAGTGAAAAAAAAGCGAATAAATGATTGTCAAAACACTGATATTTTAATTAAATAAACAGCGTTACTTCTGCAATCATCTGATAAAAACTTTTCAATTTTTTTTTCTCTAAGAAATAACTTTTTCTAAATTATCCAATTATCTGAATTAGGTTTGTTGTTCAGTTAATATGTATAATTTATATGTTCGGTTGCTTTTAGTAAAAGCTTAAAATTTTAAAACAAGATATCGCTGCTAGATATTGTAAGATCTCAAAAGAAGAGAAAAAAAAACCCTGCTGATTTTAAAGAGAAAAAAATCCAACTTTAAATCTAAGCTATTATTTGCCATAAAAGGTGTTTCTAATAGTAAGAACCATGATTTTTTCTCAAAAAAGAAATTATTACATTTTATGCACTTAACAATTAAATTACTTTTTGGCATGCATGCAGCACTGCTTTTCAGTAATACGAATAATGTGCAAATCGGGGAGGAAAATTCGGCCCTCAAGTTTCCGTACCCTCCCTAATAAAGTTAATAAAGGTGGTTCCCCCACTGTCTATGCACAAAATATGGGATGAGGCCATGAACACGATGATTAAACATATTTATAAAGACCTTTGAAAAGCGTGTTACAGACAGTACAAAAGGAATCCTCAACCCTCATCTGATATATCCTTTCAGTACATTGTTACTGCATAAAGGCCATTGGTTCTATCATTTTACATAGGTTTTATTCAACTTGCTTTCTTAGATTTATATCTCAAGTTTAATCACTGAAGGAGTATTGAATATTTTTATGATTGTATTTAATATATTTAATTTTTTAAACCTCTGGGGGGGTTTCATTTCAAATTATATGCTTGGCGCTTTGTACCTTATTAATGACTCTTTTGCCATTAACCTTAATCAACTAACCAACCGTGATATCCTGTTATAGTGATAAAAGTCTGGGAAGAGTGTTATTGGGAAGGAAGAGTGTTATTGGATAAAAGGGTTATTGGGAAG
>JAOUZG010032859.1:10641809-10701058 GCA_026289955.1 Argiope argentata | reverse complement strand
TATATATATATATATATATATATATATATATATATATATATATAATGCATATGCATTATAATTAGTTGTAGAAGGTTGAGTCGTGGCCGAAATCATGCATGATGTTTAAGTTCGTTTTATTCCACCATTGGGAGCAGGTATTATGTATAAGCAAAAGCGATGAACACAACATAGAACGACACAAAATGGAATGACTAAAAAACAGTTTAAATTTTTATCACTCTGAATATTTACCTTTAAATCTTAATAGGGATCTTTGACACATGTACAGCTCCTGCAAGAGAATCATAGGGATCTTTCAATGGAATTTGCTTGGTTGGATAATTTCTATCATTACACTTGGAGTGTGGAGAAGTAGCCGGCGTTTAGCTGATTCAAAAATTTTACAAAGCACCTGTAGAATGAATTAACTTAATTAAGTGGAATGGATCAGGAAATAAGAGAATATTTTAGAATGAAGTTACAATGGCTAAATTACACTAAAGTAGATTGAAAATTAAGAAATGAATTTGAATTTAAATTGATAGTTTAAGATGTCATTACACACACTCATACAGATATATAAAATGATATTTTAAACTTTAATTTCAATCGAAATTAATTTCCAAAGTTTTGTTTTAATTTAGCCAATAATAACTTCATTTTAGAATCTTCTATAATTTCCTGATCCGTTTCATTTTTTCTATTCAATAAATCAAATGTAGCTATATAAAGATAATGCGTCACTAACTCTACGTGTTGAGTGGATGGATAAAAAATAACTAATATAAAAAGTTGTTTTAAGGAAGTCCTGCATTTATCTTGTCAAAGACCAACACGATGTTAATTCGTGTGAGAGTTCATGTCCAATTTCGGATGTGTCAGATGTATGAGAATATCATAATACATAAGATGAGGGATTAATTTTTCGTTCTTTCTTTACGCCTTTTAAAAATCTTCTACTATTGTGCTGCATTTCGTGCCTCTCGAGAAGGAATAAAAACGAAATTAAAAATTCAACATGCGTTTTCTCCATGAATTTTGGCTACGACACTGTAATCTGCTTCAAATCAAAATAATAATGTGATTAAATTATCTATCTAGCTATCTAGCTATATATAGCTATAGTTCGATATAAATAGCTTAATTCGAGTAAAAATCTGGTATTTAATGGGTTAATAAAATAATCCTATATTACTAAATGGAAGAAACATAGAATGTAGATTAATATTTAAAATTGTAAATCCACATCAGGTAATAATTCAATTCCATTAAAGAATTTAGAGCGTCTCGATTTGATTCACTACTGTTCGGAAAAAAAGTCACTATTTCATTTAAATTTTAGTTGAGATCTTAAAAAATCGCTTTCATAAATACGATCTTATTATTCTATATATTTATAACGCCATTTTTGTCTGGCTTGTGAAGATCAACTCATACACATAAGTTCTTTTATTATTTTTAAAATTAATTGTGTACGGCAGGTAAAAAATTATAGACATTATAATTTTAACTGTCAAATATAAACAAAATATTTTATAGACATGATACTTTTAACTGCCGAATATTTTATAGACATGATAATTTTAACTCTCGTATATAAAAAAATATTTTACTGACATGATAATTTTAACTGTCGAATATAAACAAAAAAATTTATAGACTTAATAATTTTATGGGTCGAATGTAAAAAACATTTTTTTATAGACATGAAAATTTTAACTTGCGGATATTTTATAGACATGATAATTTTAACTGTCAAATATAAACAAATAAAAGTCAATTTGAATAACAGTAAATCCCTCAAATAAAAAAAAAACGAAATCCATTAGAATAAAGCAAAATATTTGCTGCAATAAGATAAATACGCAAAGAAACATTGTTTCGCGAACAATTTAATCAAAGCTTTTATTTTGAGAACTCAACAAAGAAAAGAGCAAAGTTGACAGTAAAAGAATGACATAAACGAACGGTGCAAAAAGTCGAGATAACAATAAACGTTAATGAAAGAATTCTGGAGACAAAAGGTCAATTTGATAGCCCACTTTGACAAGAGACAAATGAGAATTATGTTGAAACGCAGACGAAAGGGTAATTCTTTTATTTTTTCTGTCTTACAATGGTCAGGCGCTGAGTGGCGTGTGGTCAAACAAGGACTATCAATTAATGTCAGGTTTGGCTTTCGAGTTTCATAGTGAGGGATTGTGTGAGGGGAGGGGGGTATCCCTTCCTATAATTCCTATGAGGAATGGGCGTAATACGAAAGAGGAAAAAATCAGGTGAAAAAAAAAAGGTGGTGATGAATTAAATAAACCACTTAGTTTAAGCATGAAAAATTAGGCTGTTGATCTCGACAGAGTTAAGTGATGTATTGCTTTTCCTTGGCAGTTTATTTAATCGGAATCGATGCGTGTTCTCACTATATCGGAATGTATTGTTGTTAAAAGAAAAGAGTTTCAATTAATTTTAGAAATAATGTTACGGATAAAACTATAGAATACTTAATGTCTTTGTTTAGTGACATTACATCCAAAATTCACATATTTATTAATTTAATCTATATAATCCTATAGATACAAGCATATATTTTTTGCATCACGTACTTTGTTTTACTATAAATGTTAAATCGGGCATTCCGGTTCAAGTCCTGGTTCGGGTATGGTTGATCCTGTTGTTGTTGTTGTGCCAAATGGCACTTGTCATGGACAAGCCCGCTGCTGAGCCCAGCAGCAGATTTAAGCCGAATGAAGCGTCTCTTGTTTTTGAAGTAGTGCCAACTAGGGCCAAGAATACGACTTTGCTACACACTCACCACATTCGCTTGCACAATCCATTTTTACAGGGGGGCACATTCACACATCTCACAGATAGCACACAGAATAACAACCATGCCCGAACCGGGACTCGAACCCGGGACTTCCAGAACATCCGAAAGACGCGCTACCTCTGTGCCAGCAAGCCGGCGATGGTTGATCCTTCCTGTATATTCTATCTGTGAAGTTTGTGAAAGAATCCTTCTCTCTGCAAATAAGGATTGTGCAAAATAAAATGTACGTTTTATCTCCATATGAGCTAGATATCAAACGTCAACCGTCGGGTGCCTTTACACTCAAAAGCTACTTCAAAAAAACTTTGCTTAACCCTTTGCGATCCGATGTCGAGTGTGACTCGACATTCAAGGCTGCGCATCATTTTGACGTTTTATTTATTTATTTTTCAAATTTAATTGTTAAAAATGCCTACATAATCGTTAAGAGATGTAGATTAATTTTTCAAAGAAATTCGACTTAAAAGAAATAGATATATTTATTTTTCATAGCAATAAACAAATCTTTGTATTAGGTGAATAATTTTGCATCTAATTATTTTTCGAACTGAAAAGGGTCAAAATCACTGGTTCGTCAGCGGGCTTATCATGGCAAGTGCCACAAGTAAATAAGTATAAATGTGATGTTTATTTATTATATTTAAGGCTTAAAATGATTAATTATTTAATATTACATTAATATCCTATTTTAAGTCATAAGAATAAGTGCTTTAAGAAGCACCTCATATTATTGAATCATGCCCAGAAGATGAGAGTAATACTTGAATCCGCAATCCCACCTGAAATTTTTATACTAAACCCTAGAGGAGAAATCGGAGCCTTATTGCAAACTGAACTTGTATCAGGCTTACATGGAATTTGTTATCCAGAAGAATAACATTACTGCCGCTTTATAATAAGATTTTCTGGTAATATTGCCAATTCCTTGTTATTAAATAAAATAGTAGTAAATTGAGATTAAATATATTATTTTTAAACTTAGTCTTCATCGCTTTTGATATAATTAGCAATCTAAAAATTAACATACAATATTTTTTTTAATATAGAAATTTTATTAAACTTAAACTAGTCCTGATAAAATTCAAAAACTATATCATTGATTACGACATGAGATACATTTGAGGAGTATATTTGCATTTTGTACCAAAATCATGATAGAAACCTTTAAGGTTTATTCAGAATAATTTTGTGCTTGCATAAATATACGGCATCAAACTGAACGAGGAATCGAACTGCAAAACATAAGTGTATTTATTGAGATAATAATTTTTATGTATTTTCGTTATAACAGAAGAGGCAATGGAAATAAATAACCCTGTCTTAAATACTTGAACATCATCAAATTGTATTATTTTTGTCGCAACAGTACTGCAAAATGGCATCAATGTGTGAACATCAAAAGATTATCAAGTTCTAATAGTTTTTATTCGTTAATGTGACAAGTGATATCACCTTCTAAGATATTAAAAGGCCAATAAATTATTTTAGTTTTGGTAGAAAATGTATGTCTTCACCAATTTATGTATGAAATATTAAAAAGAGATTCATCTAAACATCGATTCACCAAGATATCATCGTTTAGTAAAAAAAAAAATATGAACTAGTTATTATCTAAGAGATTATTAATTTTTTTAACTCACAAATTTTAATTATTTAATAAAAAGTTGAGGTTAAAGTTAATTATTTAATTCACTATTGTCAAAAAGACATCATATTTATTCAGCATACGTAAATAAATGTCGACTTTCGAATCGTATTAACTTTAACCTTAACTTTTTAAATGTTTTTTTAAAAAACATTTTTCGAGTTATTATTGCCAAACGTAAGTATATAATTAATTCGTGTGTAAATATTATCTTCTGCTTTTAAGCAGAGGTGAAAAATTGTTCTGAAGGATTATGGGAAAGTTTCTGAAATTCACCCAGGGTTTTGGAAGACTAAGTCCTTTTGAAAGCTGGCCAGATCAGACAGCCGTTGCCTTTCCAATAAAAAAATACTTGACCAATTTTTATACACTCACGTAAAAAATAAATAAATAAATAAAATAAAATAAAACAAATTTCTAATTTTCTTTCATACAGCCTGCTCCAAAATAAAATCTAAAATTGATAACTTACCCTGTAATTGAAAAGAAAGAAGAAAAAAAAAATCAAATCAATAAGACTTTCTCCTTCTTTTGTGGAGGAAAATAAGAAGCACGATCAAAAAGCAATGTAAAGGGGGTGGTGCAGAAAGCCTTCGCAGTGTGCCTGCTTACATTTTAATGCACCCCACATCTATAATAAATCAAACACACCCCCAGTGTGAGTATAACCCCTTAGGGCACCATCACGATGCAATGATATATTTTATATATATGTAAGGGGAGCGAAAGGAGGGGGTTTCGAATGAAAGAAGGTTCGAATCGTCTGCAGAAGGTAGGAACTGCAGAGATCTTTCGAATAAATCACACTTATGAAAGGTCTTCGGTGTAGAGCGAGCGATTGAGGGGGATGGGGAAGGTGCTTAAGGCCAAACGATTTTAATGGCGCTGAGGGTGGAGGGTGGGAAGGGTACTGTTGATGATTATTACGAGGCAGATGAAGAATTGGTGAGGGCCCAACCGTAATGGGGCAGACTTGTAAACGGCCTCTTGTGGTTGTAACAGTGTTCAAAGAAGGTTCTGTTTGGGGAATATTATGTCAAACAGAGGAAATATGGAATGAACAGGGGAAACAAATTTGTGGAAATGTTATGATGCAGTTTAATCTACATTTCCTAGAATAAGCGACAATGCGGGCTTGCTGATCTTTTATATCGTGTTTGAAAGAGAACTCACTTGAAAACAATGAAACATAGCTCTTATTGAAACCATCATTTCATTTACAGCATTTAACGATATTCGTGAGTTTCATAAAGTGTTGATTTAAATTTGTATAGTTTATTGACTGTTTTTATTTATTTATAGAGAAAAATGTTTGTCATAAGAAATATTCAACTTCCAAATGCTAATCATGCAAAGTAAAGTTATAAATCTAGCAGCAATAAGTGGTTTTATTTATAAATATATCATCTATTATTAAAAAAACAACTGCAGAAAACATAGTTTTATTATTGCTTTGTTCTATTTGACAGTATACCAAACAAAATGATATGATCCAAATAGTTAATAGGTAATGGTCCAAATAATTTTATCTGGGTGCTGTTATGAGTTTATTCTTTCTATGACTATTATTAGTCTCATAGATAGGCTATTGTATATAGATATACTTAAATGAATACTTGCAAGGTCGAAGACTCTCAGCTTCAGCGACAATTTCGCAAAAAGAATTGCAGTTCTCGAAAATACAAGAATTTCGGCTTTATCTCCGAAAAATTCAATATCATAAGAAGATATATAAATATAACTATCTTGAGTGATTTAAGCTGCTATTTCAAATGATGATAGCATTGTTATTTAATGAATTCTAGTATTTCTGTAATGTGCTCTTTTTAATTTGCTTGACCTTTTGTTGCGTGCTTGAATGCTAATTATTATAAGTATTGCTCTTTATATACACTTCTGTTAAGTTTTATTTTCTGTATTCTTTGTATTCTTGTGGAATAAAGCCTCATTTTTCATTACATGCCGAACGACGATTTCCGTAACAATGTAATAAAAAAGCAGATCTTATCTCTAGTCAATATACTTTTATAACAAAATCGTTTTAAGCTATTGCCAAAATAATCTAATGTAGGAATTTCTTTGGGGGAAAAAGGATATTACCCATAATTTATTTTCTTGGGTGATATAAATCTATTGTTTCCAAAAGCGCGTGCAATCGGTGTATTCGGATTCTTGAAAAATCGCTCTTAAATGAACTACACAAATGCGTTCATTTCCTACTTACATCGAATTCTGGAATGAACGTAATATTCGATGCATATTGCAAGCGAATACTCTTCATGCATATCATTAATTCGATTGGGTATTTTTCTATTTATTCTATCCCGTTTTATTTTTCGCAGAAGCAGAAAACGGGAAAATCCAATTTAGGGCGGAAAGAGCGCCAGAATGAAGACAGAAAGAATGCTGCTGCATGTTCGAATAAGAGGGAAAAATGAAAAAAAAAAAGGTTGTCACAAAGATTCATCAGCAAAATGAAATTGTGTTATGGAGAGAAGATGAATAAAAAAAGATGAAATTTAAAATACACGTAGATGTGTAAATGAAAAAAAAATCTCTTACAAATCAAACTTTAACTCGTTTTGGAATTTCCTTATTTCGCAAAGTAGTTTTCTTAAAAATGGAAAAAAAAAGTGAAGGAAATATAAGAAAATAAAATCGGGAATGTTAAAACCAACAAACTCATTTTAAATACGTTTTTCTTCTTTCTAGAATTCAAAATATTAACTTAAATTAAAGTAAGCAGTCTCCTTAAAACATTCTCGCATATTCACCTTACATGGCGATGGCGAGCGTTAATAACAAAAAATGCAATTTTGGCGCGACTTTAGCATTTTCACTAAATTAAGGTATTTTCCTCGGCGAGTAATTTGGCGATGAGTCCTTGAAATGTGGGAACAAAATCTGAAAATCAAATTCTTTTCTTAGACACATTTTTCTAAGTCGACAAAAGTAAAACTTTGAACAAAAACGCTTTTGGAATCAAAAATTTCCATACCAAATTTCATATATTTTAATCATTATATTTTTTAAGCATCTCGTTTATTTATGTATTAAAATACAGACCTACAAACAGGAAACCCTTTATTTATCCATCATAATAGTCAATGTTTGGGTTTTTTTTACATATTTTTGAAGCTGATCAAATTTAGGCCGTCAAGTTGGTTGTGGCATTATTTCTGACTCTAGTATGCTTAGTTACCATCTCAATACGTCATTATATGTCTTATTTGCTTAGTTAGTGGTGATCCTGTATGGCCTTCAGATATTTCACTCTGTAATGAAAGAAAATTCTGCATATATACAGACAGCGTTGGAAGCATATTCCCATTTCTATAATCGAATTCATCCTATTGCCCTGGAAATTCTTAGTCTTTTAAGGACTCTGAAAAAAGAGTTTATTTTGTTGAATCCTGAATCCTGTCGAAATTGATGGAAAGGAAATAGTAGATAATGCCGCAAAAAGAGCATGTTTACTTCTGAAACGAGACTTTCCATGCAATGATGTGAAAAAGTCTTTAGTTCATCGTATATATAGGCTTTGTCAGGAGTTCCTGGAATCATCATGTAAGAAATAAACTATATTTCAAAACCCCATTATATCGCACTAACCTTGTCATACAGTGCGTGAGTACGATGTTTAATTGACTAGAATCCGCAGTTGCCATATCCATTTAATTCATATACATCTTTAATTCACTTTTATACCTTATATTCGGTGAAAGAGCTCCCACTTGTCCAAATCGCCCAATAAATTCAATAATTGTTCATGTACTAATAGGAGGTCCAGATTTTATATTTCATTGTTTACTTTTTTTAACTGTTCGTTGTTGGAAATGCAAATACTGATTGGTCAGCATCAAAGCATTTTTTTTTTAAATTTTTAAAAGCTTTCGGTATTGTTTATTTTATTTAATATTTCATCATGACATAATTTAAACATCTTTTTTCTCTTTAAGGCGACCAGATATCGTTAAAATAGCTTCTTGCAATTTTCCCCTTAACAATTTGAAATTTTACAGACATTAAGGGTAACACTTTAGGAGATGACACACAAACTTTTAACGTAATATATTGATTTATTTATGCGTTAGGGGAGGGTAGTATAATATAATATTAGTGATAAATAACGTTAATGAAAAATGTTCAGGGAGCTCCAAATTTATATATGCTCCAATTTCTATTATTACTTACTCTAACTCTTTTGGAACAAAAGTTGGGATTAATCTTTAAGTTTGAGTACAAAATATCAAAATTAACCAATGTAAACTACTTAAACGTTTTTAAAATTAAATCAGTAATTTTAAGGATTATTTTAAATATTTCCAGTTTAATTTATACGACTTTTATGTTGAATCAAAACTCTTACATTCTGACAAAGTAAATTTTAGACAAGAGAATAAGTTTGCAGAATTTGATAATCATAAAATTTACGATCTTGCATGCGATGTTTTTGAAATATTTCCGGCTTATTTTGGACGACCCGGTATATTGAATCATTTTTTTTTTAATTCTAAAAGATAAATGAACTCGTACACAGGAGTGTAAGTATACAGAATTTGATAATGATAAAATATGTGTTTTTGCACGGGGGTATTGAAATATGTCCTGTTTATTTATGAAGAACCTGTATATTGAATCAAAATAATTAATTTCTGAGCAATAAGGAAATCTGTACAGGAAAATAAGTATACTGAATTTAGTGCAGGTAAAATCTGTGTTTTTACACAGGAGATACTGAAATATTTTCTGTTCAATTTGAACCACACCCTTTTTTTAATTTAAAAAAAAGGTTCTTTTTTTTTAATGTAAAGCAGATTTTCAAATAAAGCCGATGGAATCTACATGGGAAAAAAGTGGCGCAAAAACATCTCTATTATCAGCCCTTCAAATACAATAGTGTTACATAAAAAGGAGAGGCTTATCTTTCGGAAAATTAAATATAATTTAAGGTTCAAAATGTAAACATATTTTGAACAAACAATTTTACTCCGCTATCTTTAGGTTTGGAAACTGAATCCAGTATAATAATATTTTTCAGTAATCAGATTCTTATTTAATAACAAATGCAATATTTTTGGACTTCTTATTTAGTTTACTAAATTTAATAATTCTTCAAACTCCAAAGCTATAAACTTGTTTCCTTTAGAATCACATCATAAATTTGTAATTTAATTTCTTATTTCTTTAGAAAAAGTGTTCTTTAAAAATTAGATAGCTGATATAAAAGGCTTAATTAATTCACTTAGTAAAATTAAAATGTAGAATACCGTATCAAAAAATATAAATTAAAATTACATTTGTTTTTATTTACATAGAAATCAGAAAGTGACCCCAATATTTGATTCATATTTCTGGAGAATAGTCTCATTGTATGTCACTAATTTAATTAAACATTGTTTCTTTAAATTTTATCTCTCTTTTTTAGAGAAGTATTATAAGAGAATTTCAGGAAAAAAATCAGAAGAGAAAAATGGAATGAATACATGAAGTAGAAAAACGATTTATGTTCGAAGAAAATATATTACAATAAAAATAGATTTTATGACGATTCTCTAGAAAAATAAAATCGTATGTGTAAGAAAGGAATTTTGAAGTAAAAATGTCGAAAAATAAGTAGATAAATTAAATTAAATTTTCATGGTGGAATTATTACTAGTTTCGAAATCTCTTCATTTTGAAAACCATTTTCTAAAAAAAGAAAAAAAGAAGAAATATATAATTTAAACAAACCATCCGATTCAGAAATTATTTTTCAAAAATTATAGAAGTAGTTAAGCCTTTTTATAGCTCTTTATTTAAATAATTAATTTTTAAATTAATTGTTATCATCGAGACGTGAAATATATATCCATTGTAGGAATCTCAAAAAATTGCTTGTTATCCTGATAAATGTTTTTTTTTTTGCTTTGATACCATCTCAAAGTTTTAGCTGGTAATAAATATTTAAACTTCAAAAGATAAATATTCTTCGAGCAAAAACAAAACTTTAATTGTTAAATTAATTTGCGGTATTTGAAAACTGTCTAAAATTGATTATATTATCCAAACATTTAGTAACCAATTCTTTATTTAGAATATAAAATCATGGAAGAATTGAAATATAAGCCGATATAAATTCTTTTCCATGCAATATTATTATAATATACTAACTTGTTTGCTTAGAAATATATGCCAAGTCTTTATTTTGGAAATATTTAACCTATAAATGATTGAAAAATATCAAGAGCTGTTGGAGTTTATTTATTGCAAAAAAGAAGGTATTGAAAAGTAAACAATAAACATTATAATGAACCATTATCTGATATAATGAAACAATAATATTCTCTGTATATCTGAAATGAAAATTAATCATTTAATGCAATTTCTTTATTTCAGATCAATTATTGGTTAATTAAACTAATTAATTTACTAATTTTTCCTTCTACATGGCTTAAAAATACAATAAAATATCATCATATATTTCTATTCCTAAATCTTACAGCTATGAAATAGTGCAGATACACTTTTTTCACACTTGGATTTCTTTTTTATAGATAATTTCTCAGAGACACATCTATATTTCTTTTTGATAGAATTATTTATGGAGAATCTTTAAAACATTATATTTTATTATTAGGTTTTCTTTCACTGAATTTATGCATGAAAAGTTTCAAGACTTTGTGTGCCCAAATTCAAGAAATGCATACTCATCAGAACCCCCTCCCACCAATATTTATATAATAGTTTCACTTATAGTTAAAATTAGAAAAATGTGTTAATTTGAATCAAAATTTCTTTAAATTTCAATAATGATTGGATAAAATAAAATATTATTTCGTTTGATTAAAATATTAAATAAATCAAGAAATATTTTATGAAAGAGAATTTATTACAATAGAAGTAAAGAACAATTCAGAAAATATGTTATTTATTATTTTCGTAGTCTTGAAACTGAACAAAAAGACGAGATTAAACCATAATCTCCCCAAAAGTATATTTACTAGATTTTCTAATTTTTTCTCATTTTTATGGGTTTTTTTATTTCAGTTCAAACGAAACTATTTTTTTGAAAGGCAAAAAATTCGAAACCAACTTAACATTTCATTCCTCGGTGTAGTTAATTTTATCTTCCATTTGCATGCACACCTATACTTCAAGTCATCATCCTTCAAGAATTTTTTTCATTTCAATTCTCATTCTTTCTTTTTTTCATTTAAATATAATATAATTTCATTTTTCTGATGAATCTCTAGATTATTCGTTATTTCTCGAACGTGGAGTAGCATTTCTCGAGTTTTCATTTTAGGGCTTCTTTTGCTTAAATTTGATTTCCGGTTTCTGCTTCTCCAGAAATATAACAGAATGAAAGAACTCTGAAATATTCAATTGAATTAATGGGATGTAAGTATAATTTTTACCATGAATATGTGTCAAATTTTACTTTAATTTCGCTTAACGACGTAAGTATGAATATTTCTGTAGTTTAATATATATCCATTTTTCTGAACTTAAATTTAGAATTTTTCTGTTTTCTTATATATTCTTTTCTTAAAAAATATTATTACTCTTTTAAATATATATAGCATTTTTTCATCAAGTATGTTGAATTGGAGTTTTTTCATAATTTATTATATTCTCTTTTGAAAGAAAATTGTTTCTTTTATTTTAAATATATTATTTTTTCTTATGAAATATATTTGATTTTTGTTATGCGTTTCAAGAAGCATACGATTTATACGAGGTGAAACATTTTTCTTATTAAACCCGCGTTTCGTGTTTATTATGAGTACATTTCTCGTTTTTATATATGAAAATAGTCAATAACTTAAAATTAATAAAGAAAAACATAGAACATACTGTTTATTCTAAGATTCTTTTCTATTTTTTGTGATTTTCTCTTCGATATTAAAATAAAAAGTTACTCTACAAAAATGATTTAATAAAAGAATTTTTTATTTAAAAAATTAAAAATCAGGATGCATTTTTAATTTTATTTTTCTTTATTACACAAAATAATAACTGACTCTGAATGAGAAACAGCGAGCTAATTCATTTCGACAGTTTGATCTAAACATGAAGTATTGATTTGAATGTAATTAATGCAAAAATTCAAAATGAAAATACTTTTTCACAGACAACAATTGTTTGATGACTGTTTTTTTTTAGTTTTGAAAATTAAAAATCAATATAAAATTAATTTAACCTAATGTAAATGGATAAAATAGTTAGTTAAAAGATGATAAAACATTTCTGAATGAGAAACAGTAAATTAATTTATTTTGACAGACAAAGATAAAGACTAGATTTCAATGCGATTAAGACGAAAATACAGATTGGAAAGAGTTTTTCCCCTATCATTTTATAGCAGAAAACAGATATTTTAATAAAAATAAAAAATTCTGACAGTTAAAAGTTCAAAATGCATCATTAATTAGTCTTTTTGCCAGAATTCTACAAAAGTATTATGCTTAAATTCCAAGTACTTTAAAGAGAGTATATCAGAATTTCGAATATAAATAATCTACAATAATATATTATTTGTACCAGCATATCGCTACTGGTACAATGGTACAAAGAATTATATAAAATCCCTTTAAATTCAAATGTACTATTCAGTATTTTCCATTTCAATAGTGGATGCCAATACGCCAATGTGAGAATGTAAGATGACATTAGAGACAGTTCATTTTCCTTTAAACACAATGCCCATATATATGTATATATCATATAAAAGCAATTTGAAAAATATTAATTTACCTAAATAAATTATCTGAACCATAATATATAAAAGAATATTGCATCTAGATAGCGCCAATGCTACTACAAATAAAACACAAATGAAAAGAAATAAATTAGCAAAAGGGTTTCAGTAAAACTCGAAATCAAAAGGAGATAAAAAAAATAATAATACAATGAAATCGGCCTGACGACTTTTTCAAGATTAATCACCCTCAGGCAAGGATTCAAACCAAGAATTTTTTCTGTGAGATATCTGACAATTACCTTGAAAATTGTTATTTATTGCACTTGACATGGACAAGGCCCGCTGATACATCAGAAAATTTTAAGCCTAGAATAAGCGCCTCTTGTTTAGTAGCGCCAACTAGGGACAAGAGTACGACTTTAGCCACACTCTTATCACATGCGCGTGAGCAGCACCTTTTTACAGCAGGACGCAGTCGCAAATGTCATAGATAGCAGACAGAAGAACAACCATGCCCGAACCCGAGACTCCCAGAACACGAAGAAGACATGCTACCCGTAATAATGTATATATTATATATAATATTATCTCCCAGTGATCCCTGTCAAAGGTTAATATTTCATAATCATTGTGCATCAATGATATACAAAGCCTTCTAAGGGATAGCAATTTTATTAAAGAGTATACGAGAAAGTTTTGGCGAGACTACTCCCGTTGGTTTAATTAATGATTTGTTAGCTGTGATTGCTGATTTCTGAAAAAGCAATTTTTCTGTTAGATTTCTGTTGCGTTTTATTACCCAGCATTTCACCTTTTCTTTTACATTAATGCATCGTCATCAGTGAGTAAGCTTTTTTCGGCTCTTTGGATCTTACATGCACTGATTTCCGTTATAATGTATTTTTCCTCTTAAGATATAAAATCTAAATTCTGAATTGAAATATATCGAATGCTTTAAAGCCTATCAGATTTAATATTGTTGTTATTTTTTCGTTTGTGCTGAAAGGAAACAAAGTACATCGATAGAGAAAAGGTTTCATATTCTTCGAGAAAAAATATCGATCAGTTGGAAGGGAGGTCAACAAGGGATAAATTTGATGGACAAGTTCTCAAAAACTAGCAGAAAAATGTTCGAAAGGAAAAGCTGAAAGTGTTCTTTTCTTGGCCTCCGATAATGCGCACTCGGAAACTTAGTGTATCTAACTAGTATTGAGAGAGGAAAAACATGTCAATGTGTCAGATGGATTTCTCAAGCATCAAGTCCGAGAAATACTGTCTTTTTCACTTCGTAGTGAAACCAATGAAGGACTCGGATCATAAGTAATTGAAAAATAAAAAGACAAATTCTGTTAAATTTGTTGTGGTTTCTTACTCTCAAGGGATACTTTTAACTATTAAAATTTTTTATAAGACTTTTTCGGTGAAATAGCACTACCATGTTAAGCTTTTATCATACCATATTGATTCTTGAGAATTTTCTTTAATAAAATCAAAAAAGACACTATGAAAATAGTTAAGGAAAAATAAGTAGCAATATGTGGAATGTATGGCGATATTAGAGCTCTTAATGCAGAATAAGAATAGAAATGAGATTTATTAAAACTGCCATAAATTAATTGCTTAAAAAATTAATAATTAAAATTTCTGAGTGTGATTTTGAATATACGAAAGTGATCATGATGACACTTCAAATTTGAAAATACTAAGAAATTATTATCGAAACAATCGATTTTAAATTATTTAATAATAATTATTAATTTTATTGTTTATTGTCTATAAATAATTTTTAATGGGGTGTTTTGTAATGCGAGTATATCATCTATCAAAGCTTAAAGGGATGTTATAATTATTGAGGAATTATTTGCAATTATCTTCCATAAAAATGTTAAAATTCAACTTTAACCAGAGTGTTGTTTATTCATTTTGAAAAAAATACGAATGTTATGTACACTTTATGTAAAGTATATCACATATCATTTTCAGACAAAAAAGTATACTTAAAAATATCATATTTTTATTAACTGCAATAGTTTATATTATGATTAATGTTTTTATGTAAATCTATTGTATTCAAACATTGTAAAATTCCATTTAAAATTTAATTAGTTTCCAATAAATTTTGTAGCAATTTCTGCTTCCTTTAACGAATAGAATTCTGAATTAAAGGCTCTTGGGTCGAGAAGAAATAATTCTGTTTATTTTATCGTAATTACGGGAAATACTTTGATGTAGATTTGATGTGATTAAGATTTTAACTTTGATGTATCATTATTCTACGCTTTTATATTTTTCTAAAAAAATACTGGAAATTCTAGCAAATGAATTTTGCCTAATTTCAATGAAAAGGTAACATAATAAAGCGCTGTTAATTTTTCAGTTCCCAAATTATTTATCTTTATTGATTATTTTTTCTGAAAAAAGAATGCTGACAATTTTTTTAGGTCAACTTTTCTTTTTTTTTCTTTCAATGCATGAACTTCAAATTAAAACTACCACATCACATTAACTTATCTTATAGCTTCATAGTTAAAAGCTTTTAATTTTTATATAAAACAAATAAATTTAAAAAAAAAACATTTTTTCCATCTCTAATAAATATTCAAAAATAAAAATTGTGTTTAAAGATGTTCTGCTTTATGTGCTAATAGTTAAATATAAAGATGAAACCGATCTTTGATTTTTCATTAATTCAATTTTCTTTCTTTGATTATGCATGGAAAATCAAATCACACAACAAAAATAAAAGCATGTATTTCATTCATTCCAAAATAAAGGTGAAATGTAACAGATGAAATAAAAAAGTAAGGGAAATGAAAAATGAGGAAAATTAACAGCATGGCTTTAAAAACCAATTGAATAACAAATTAAATTGTAGATGTATTTATTCAACTTAAATGAGTTCAAAATGAATTAAAATTTTACTCACAGAAAATAAAACTATTTCATGTCTGTAAGAAACTCAATTATGTTGGTGACAAATGCAAAAGAAACATTAAAAAAGTAGATTCTAAGCTAAAGGGGCAGCTATTTTGAATTCCTTACGAATGTTTTTCAAATAAACTTATGGGGACAGCATTTAAATATTTATTCAACAGGTGCAGAGGTATAATAAATTTAAATCAGGGGTTGTAGCTTGTCGATAGAATGTCAAATCCGCTGAAATATAAGTATTTAAATCAAAAATAGCACGTTTTCTCAAATATTATTTATTATTTGACAACTGAAATGAAAAGCAAGATTTCTATATTTAGTTGGAAAATTAAAAAAAAAAGACATGGCAATAAGAAAGATAGAATTCTTTTGTTCCCATTGCGTTAAAATTTCCCTACTTCAAATTTCTTTCTTTAAATTTAGAAGTAAAGAGAAGCTACTTGAGATAGGATTGATAAGATTTAAAAGGTAAATGAAATGTTATGATAATTATAAATCTTTAATGCATTTTATTTAAAATAAAATACCCATTGAATGTGACAGTGAATAGCTGTATTATGTCAGTAAAATTTGGTAATATGAGAATTTCAATGACATAGACATTTTCATTTTCAAAACAGGAAGAAAATGATACAATGATCTCTCTTCAAAATGTGAATAAACGAAATATTTTTATGCTGCTTAAAAAACATGTGGTTAATAGAAGCTGAACCTTAAGCAAGACAATAATATGATGGAAGAAAACGATAACTTTAGAATTCGTTATATTAAATCTACACACTATCGGAATGTACATTTTTTGATTCGACAGCGTTTAAATTTTATGCATTTAAAACCAAATGATCATACACTCCAATACGTATTCCACATTATGTGATGCTTTTCTTATTTTAATCAAAGCCTGTATATTTGCTTTAATGGCCTAGAATTGTAGGTACTTACGTATTATACCGTCTCCGTCAACGATCGCCAATGGTTTAGTAACTCATTGGCGACGGATTTAAATTTGGCGATAAAGTCGAACGATTTAATACTTAAGTACCAGATTGTAACTGAATATATCAATCTCTTCTCCGAAAAATGTAAAAAAAAATAAGCTTGTATACATCATATAGTTAAAAGATGCCAGAATAAAAAAAATATTGCACTGAATTTCACCCCATAATTTATTATTATTAAAGATAGAATATGTAAATAAAGGGATCATTTTTAAGTTGAAATAGATATTACAATAAAAATAAGCGTTTAATGGGCCTGCTAAAAATAAATTTAGTTTAATATATTACACTGAACCATAGAAACAGCATTCGAATAAAGTCCAAATTTAATTAAATTCTAAAGACTTATTTCATAATAAATTATTTCATGACTAAGATTAGGATTCGCATTTAAATGATCTCCAGACTTAAAATACAATCGTTTGAGCACTCGGGTGTAAAAAGAAGCATGCACTGAAAGAACAATTCCTCTTCCTCTTCATTCCATGATGTCATGATCCTTCTGAGATTGCTAGTAATTCAAGTAAACTTTTTGTAGCAGAGTTTGGCCAAAAAATCTCATAATGAGGCATTTTTAGCCTTCATTTTCAGAAATTCTTATACATTTATCATTCTTTTTATACTTCTCATTTTCTACGAAAAGAAAGTTGACGAAAAATATTTTCATTATGAATTTTCACTTCCTCGCACGTTTATAGAACTATCTGACATTTCAGTTAAACTGTCGCATCGAAATAAATTATCCCGCTGTTTTCTATTCAGGACTCTCCCCATATTTTTTTTTATAACACAAAGAAAAAAATCCATCTCGACATCTAATTTTTCCATTTTTAAGAAACATTTATGAAAGCAATTTCGCTGAGTAATTTCCCATTTCAATGCATAAATCTCTGTAGAGTAAGAGAGAGAGAGAGAAAAAAAAAGGGTTTCTCTCTATATACAAATGAATCTGTTTCTCTACTTTTTCTCATCCTCTAAATCTCATTTCTCTACTCTTTTCATAAATGAAAGATTGTGGAATGCGAATACAATAAAAATAACGCTCGCGTTTTATAACCCAAATGTTTTTCCTAATATGAATCGTATATTTTTATCCAACGCATGCTAAAATGCAAGATGGGGAGGACGAAAAAGAAGAAAAAAATTGAAGTATTTAAAAGAAAAGTAGTCATGTTCTTAAAAAAAACAGCAAAATATTTTCGAATCTACGCTAAGCAGCAGCTGCAACTGCTTTTATTCAATTTCGAGCAGTTCAAAATGAATAAAAATTTCATCCTGAGAGAAAAAAATTGGTTTTGAAACATTTATCAACTCTCTTGCATTGTTGAATGAAACGCAATGCTTATAAAAAATATCAACTCCCAAGATAGAAAGTTATTGTGCAGATTATTTTGGAAAGCTCTTCTCTTAAACGTGAAAATATCATCTAATCCATATAATTAACATTTAGATATGCAATACAAAAGTAAATTAAAAGCCAAATTAATAAAGAAATTCCTTTTATACAAGTATTTTAATTTTAAAAAAACACATATAATGAAATACAAGTTTTATTACGAAGGAAGATTGCATTTTTTGATTATAATTTCTCATCAAATAATAATATATAATACTAATATATATAATAAATAATAGTATATAATTTCTCATAAATTAAAAGCCAAATGAATAAAGTAATTCCTTTTATACAAGTATTTTAATAAAAAACACATATAATGAAATACAAGTTTTCTCACGAAGGAAGATTGAATTTTTCATTATAATTTCTCATAAATTTATGTTAAGTTATTTCAATTTCATTTTTAGTAGAGAAAAAAAATGAAGATAGAATAAAAATATAAAGAATCCTTCTTTACGGTTTGACGAATAAATAATTTTCCGTAAAAATAGTAATGGTTTTTAGAATATAACAAATAATTTGGAATATTCGATATTAGAAGCTTTGTAGTCAAATTATATTAAATTTGTTTCTTTATAATAAATTAACAGCACCCGCATGATATTAACTATCAAAAATAGTTACAAAACAATTTTTATAGCACATACCTAGAAATTTTTATACTGTTACAAAGGTAAAATATGTTTGTAGTAAAAGCACATGCGATCACTTCGCTCCTCAAGAGATTCATTCTTCATGCGCAATTCAGTTACAATGCGATTTAAAGAAAGAATGTAATTTTTGGGCTTCAAAATCTCGCCTTCCCTAAGTGTGGACATTATTTCTCTGATATTCGCCAACCGAACGTTTCTTTCCTCTTCTCTTCGTTACAGATCAACAAATCAAGCTTTTTAGCTTTTAAGGTAATCCGCTCAGGGTTGAATTTCCTTTTTTTGGGAATAACGAATTTAAAATCGTTGTTTAAATTCAGTCGGAATAAAGAAATGTATCCCATAAGCATATCCCAAGTCTTGCTATTTTCACATGCGCAGTTTGAGGTTTTCACGTATGTGTGGATAATTGCAAAGTTAAAATCGCAATTATAAAACTCCTTTTATATTTTGATATAATTTTAATGTATTAAAACATTCCCTAATAAATACTCTGCAAAAAGGTATATCTCCAATAACCGTTAACAATTTCTCGAGTTTTTGCGATTCAAACATACAGATGTTTTCAGTAAACTTCCATTTATAATATGCATAGATTAGAGTATTATAGTTCATAAATTCATTCTAGCTAAATTATTTTAAATTTGAATTTACTATTCATTATTTTTTTAAATCGGAGGTGTTTAATTTTTACATTTTCGTGAATAAAACTATGTAATATATCAAATTTTTAAGACAAAAAATGCATTTTTCTAAATTTGCTCTAATATTTTTTAGCCATCAGAATCGTTACAAAATTTCGTGCATGATTTTGGTGATGATTTTTGACTTTATATTTAAATCAATCATTTTCTTGTTAATTTATCAATACTACAGCTAGATTCCCTTTAATTAATGAACAAAAGTTTGTTTTCTTTAAAAAATATAATAGTTTTACTCCGAATATTTTTATAAATTAAGAAACCAGTTTCCTCATCCATATACGAAGAAACAAGACAATATTGATGCTATGAAAATCTCATAATCTTAGGTAATAAATAAAAATGAAAAACATGAAAATAGCTTCGGAAAAGAAATCACATTAGTGGTGTTCTCTATTTTTTGCATGAGCAATCATTGCGTTTCCTGTGGAAGGTAGGAATTTTTATTTTACCTTAGAAAGCAGATGCGGAATTAGATCAATTCTGAGATTAAATAACAGCTATGTAATTATAGTTCTTCGTCAGCCTTTTAAACACTCACCTGTTATCAAAGAATTATACGTAATTATAAATCAATTCTGGTAAAAACAAGTAAACCTTTTAAAAACGCATCTGCTTTCAAGGAAGCATACATAATAATAATGCAATACTGGTAAAAGTAGGTAAAACTGTTTTTTGTCTTTGAATTTCGGAGACATCAAACCTTCCTCAACCAAACAATATCGAGCTCTCAAATGATAATAAGAAGATACCATCTACTGGCAGTTCAAATTATATCAGGACTTGGGATATTTCATAGCATATTATCAAAGATTTGGAAGAATGGGATAAAATGTGTATAGAGGGGTGGGGTGTGTATTGGAACTGTTTACCATTATTTAAGGGATGCTTAAAAATCTCGGAATTCGGAAATAATCAGGCAGGTGAAAATGATTGACTCAAGTGCAGTACTGTTGGCTAGAGATAAATCGTAAAACACTGAAGAACATATTGTTAAAAATTGTCAGTTTTTTTTTTAAATAAACTATTTGAAACCGTTTAAAAATGTTCCGATTTATTTTTATTCTGGCGAAAGAAGGAATATTTAGAATTTTGTGAATATTTTTTTAATGTGGTGGCCTACTTCTCTTTCAACAGGATGATATATGGACGTAGATATGGGAAGGAAGGTCCGAGATTGAATACTTTGTGGCTGAGGGCCAACTGCCTCTAAGATTATATCACTTTGGTTAATCTGACAGTGTTGTGGGCGAATTAAAGACAGCAGTCGACCACAACGAGCCCTAACGATATTGATTCAATCCTTGGTGGCGAGGTAGCCGGTTATGCACAAGAACAGTGACCGGTACACACACACAATGTACTTTCTATACTTTTATTCCTAAATTCGTCAATCATTAGTGATGGTTTTTTTTACTTCTCTCGTTGAGCCAACTTCAGTTAATTAGTTACTGTTATCGGACAATTCACTTTTCGTTCAGACTTAGATTGTTATTTCTTACTAATGATACATATTTAGAAAATTAATTATCAGAATACATTTTACATAAAGGCATTTAAGCAAAGACAATATTAAACCACATACAGCATTTGTTGCTATGAATTTTCTGTAAATTTGTCAAACACTTCCTTGGTCTGCTAGATCGCCAGATTTCTCTCCCATCGAGCATGAGTGGGATGTAATGGGAGGGCGATTGCATTTGCCACGGAATGTTGATGATTTCGTTCGACAATTGTAGCGATTTTGGCAGGAAATATTGCAGGAGCTCAACCGGAATATTTATCGGTCAATGTCACGCCGTGTGGCAGCTTGTATCCAGGGTAGATGTGGCTCAACACCTTATTGAACTTGTTATTGTAACTCTGAAATAAATTATTCAATTGTTCTGAGATTTTAATCATTTACTATTCTGTACATTGTCTTCCTATCCATCAATTTTCGTCTCAATCAGACAACTCCTTTTTCGTCGATTTTTTATTTGTTATAGAGTGTATATGTATACATAAAACTTCCATTTTCAATTTTTCCAAATCCATTCAGCCATGTAATCATATTACAACATTGTATAAATTTTTGGATGTCAGAATATCAAATAAATCGGATATTGATATGCCATCGGATAATGATGTGCGAAAGGATGCCAAAATAAGCTTAATCTTTAATGTATTGATAAATGCCGCTGTAGTTCATGAATAATATTTTTTTTCTTTAGACTTATTTTTTATTCACATTCTTACTCTCTTGTTATCAATAAATGAAAAACAAATAACTTCTGTTGAAATAGAAACATAATGGCAAAGGAAACAATTTCCTTCGATTGAAAAAAAAATTATGTCATAATTTTTATAAGAATTCATATAAAATATTTTCGTACAGTTTATTTAAAGTAGTTATGTAATAAGTTATTTTTAACGTTCCATTTTCAGAAATCCTTATATGTTTATCTTCATTAAAATACTTATTATTTATGAAACGAAATATGGCGAAAAATTATTTCATTTTGGATTTTCATAACGTTGGCGATTTGAAAATTCGCTGCAGCTTGACGCTTAAGTTAAACTGTTGCATTGAAATACAGTTTCTTGTTGCTTTATGAAGAAGTCTCAAAAGCTTTTCTTAAAACGCATGCAGGAAATTTTAGTTTGACATCTAATTTTCTCATTCTTAAGAAATATTCAAGAAAGCAATTTCGCTTAGTCATTTTTTTCCCTTTCAGTATCTAAATCTCTTCATAGAAAAGAAAAATATGATTTTTCTATAGACATAATGAATATTTTTTCTTCTTTCTTAAGAAAAAATTGTATTTTATTTTTCTGCTATTTTCAAATAACAGCGCTTGAGGAATGCATTCACAATAAAAATGGCGCACGCGTTGTATTATCCAAAAGATTTTCGTATGTATGAATCATATATTATTCTTCAAAGTAAGATAAAGACGAAATATAACAAATGAAATTCAGGGGAGGGTCACAAAAATAATACTGCTATTTTAAAAATACAGATGCTGCACCCTTTCCTAAATTTAAATTATATCAAAATGATGAAAATTTCCTTATCAGAAATAAATAAAACAATTTTATTCGATGATTCGTCATGAGATAGATTTAAAAAAAGGAATTTATTTTTTCAAATACTATCCCGTTCAAGATAAAAATGAGAAACAATTTTTTCCAAACGTTTTTAATGTACTGAGAAAGAGACTTGCTTTAAATCTGAATATTTAGTATATATTATATTTAAAAGTGGAGAAAAAGTTTCATTTAAGTCTAAATTATAGTACTTTTTAAATAGACAGCATTTTTATGCATCAATATGTGCGCGTTATTGCATACTGGTACTTTCGTTATATGGATATTCTATTGTATATTTTAATGGATGATGGGAACAATAATCTAAATAAAAATATGCAACGAAACTACAACCTCCTACTAAGCTTTTAATATACAGACGTCTACTCTTATCGTAGCTTAATAGCTAATTTCTGAAATGATAGACATATTGTTGGGTTGGAAAAAGTTTTAAACGGCTGAAAAAAGTACAATTTAGGCTCCTTGTCAATATAAATATTTACTAAAGTTACCAATTCTGCCTCAATTTATCAGTCATATTCATTAAAATATTTTCGAAACTCTCTAACCGATGACCAAAAAAAAAAATTTTTTTATTGCTAAAATCAGCTCAAACTCTTTAACCAAAACTGAGGGTTTATTACAAAAAATTAAGAGCAATTAGAAAACGTAACACAGCTGTCAACTTGCAAATTGTCCCCACTGCAAAAATCTGCACTTGTGCACTTATGAGGATCTTCTGCAGTTAGAGACTTTTCACAACATTTATCTAAAATAATTATTTCAAATGTTGTATGTCAGACGTCATACTCGAACTTCAGTCACAAAAAAGGTTTTTTTTTCTATATTTTAATATTGTATTTAAATGATTAATAATAAAAGAAGACTGCACAGAAATATAAGATTTTGCATCTGTCAAAAATGCAATTTTTAATAACACGAAAATAAATATGAATAACTTGAAACTATATACAATTAGCATGAAAATACATATGATAATGACGTTCTTCTCATCAATTAATTGTTTTTTTTTTCAAAATGGAGCTTAGAAATATTTATAAAAGGATTATAAATTAGCAACAAGTCTTTGATAAAAATGGAACCCATGGGAATTGTTGAGAAATGTCAATTCATTTATTTATTCGAACAAAAAATTTAAAAAATTAACAAATTTATATTTTAAAATCATCAAGCAAAAAATATTAAAAGTAGATTTAAAAACATGTTTTATATATTTGAATAGAATGGACCTAATCAAAACATACTCAAAGTTATAATTCTAAAATTTTGATAATAATCTCTAGCAAAAATGAAATGTCTGCTTTTATCCAGAACATACCAAATGAATTAAACTGACTAAAAAAAATCTTATTCTGTGGCAAACCATGTTTGAAAACAAAATGGGTGTGCTAGCATTAAAAAAATCGATCATCGATGCTTAGACATCTATTTAGACTGCATATTAATTAAAATATCTAATCAGCCTCTATATATCTAATGAGGTCTAGGTTTGGTAACCCTCACATCGTGCTTAGAAAAAATAGAGGGCTGGAATAAAAACATCACAGTACTCAGAAGACTGGAATTTTAAAAGTCTGGATAAGGATAAGACTAGAATTAAAGGGAAATCAGATTCCTGAATCATTAATTTGCTCAACAAATATTTTAATAAAAGCAAAAATATCATGCTAAAAATAAGATTAACTTTAGTAGGTATCGCTATGCGCACAAATAGGGTAAATAGGGTTTCTTTAAAATATGGTTGTTGCACTCCTCAATAGAATTTTGAAGAAATTAATCTTAATGATAAAATTAGAGGGGTGTAATGAAAACATCACAGTACTCAGTAAACTGGAATTTTAAAAGTCTGGATAGGGATAAGACTAAAATTAAAGTGAAATCAGATTCCTGAATCATTAATTTGAGCAACAAGTATTTTAATGAAAGCAAAACTATCATGCTAAAAACAAGAATAACTTTATCCATGTGCGCACAACTAGGGTAAATAAGGTTTCGTCAAAAATAGGGTTGTGTCATTGAATTTTGAAGAAATTAATCTTAAAGATGAACCTCCCTTAAATATTTGAAAATTTTCTTCAATGATTTAATATTCATGCAAAAAGAAATTGATTTTATTTTTATTTTAAATATTTTTTTTCTCTGAATAGATTTATTTTTCGCATCTGGTTTTTAAATAACGATAACAGATATTCTGAGAATGCTGCCTTTCCTATTGAAGTACAAGGGTTAAGTTTTAATATTTCAATTTCGTTTTCAAATCTGAATTCTGTATCTTATTCATAACAAATTATTTTGACTTTTTGTGACATACTGAGATCAAACCAATAATTGAATGCAAGATTTCTAACACCCAAATTTTATTTAATTTTTAAAAAATGCTGTCCAACAATATGATGATTATTCGTTTATATGCTATAAAAGATCACTTATAATTATGATTTTATTAATAAACACAATATATACAGCTCATAAATATAATAACTCACTCAAAGAATAAAATATCACTTAAACTACTTTACCCTTATTGTATTAAGACTATTAATAACATATTGTATGTAATTTTTTAACACTTATTGTAATGTTTTTTTTAAAGTTAAAACCGCACTATGACTAATTCCATCTTGTGCGGAAACATTTATAAAGAATATTTTACTTTCATATAAAATATTAATTGCCATTTCGATAAATAGAGACATTGGACAGCATTAAAAAATAAATATCTAACTATCGTTCCTTCATTATCATGAAGGAAAAAAATATTTGTTTAATGCCGTTTACAGAGTATATTTTTCTCTTTATGTTCCATAGATTTTCATTAACAATGTAAATTTATGATATAATTAGAGATAAAGATAATATTAACTAAAGATAAAGATCAATTAAAATTAAAAGATAAAATTTAATTTGAGGCAAATATAATTTTTAAGGTAAATTTAAAGATAATTAATTTCATAATATTGCTCACTAATTTGTGTTAATTATTTAACATGGAATAGTTTGCTTCAACAAAAATTACATTACTTATTCATTACATATTATAATTTCGTTAATATTTTACAGATTTAGCATATACATTCGTTGGAAAATATTTAAAAAGCAATAAATTTTTTGCTATTCATTAAAGAATTATTTCTTCTGTTGTAACTTAGAGAATGATTAGGGATTTAGTCAAAGAGGTCATGATTCATTTACATATTTTTCATTGTGATTTATCTTTTTAACTCGTTTTTGTGAATATTTTATAATTTATGAGAAATGATTTTTTTTAAGTCATTCCTCTCATAATTGAGTCATGTTGAAATCATATTTCATTTTTTTCATATTTGTGTAATATTTTTTTATTTATATTTCTTCGTTGAACAACTTGCATATTTTAAAACATATTTTTTTACAAAAGATTCTCAATTCATGATTTTTCTCATTCATTTTGAATGTTGTTGAGAGAGAAAACTACGGTGAATGAAGCAATGGTGAATGGTGAAAATCTTGAATTTTCTTTTTTCAAGGCAATTTGCAAGTTTCAAAATTATCATAGCGCTTATGAAGATCTTTACAATATTTCAAATAAATAGTTTATTTTTTATTCTTATACACACAGAAAAAATCAGAATTGTTATATGAAGGGAGTGCAAACTATGAATAAGTTTACTGCTACTTTCTTCAATTATTTTCTATATTGTTAATCTAAGGGGTAGCACTTTTAATTTTAAATGCCGAAGTGGTAGAAAAATGAATTTAAAACATTGTTAAAAAGATCTTAAATTTTATTAAGTCTAAAAAGCAACATCAAAATGAGAAATTTCTCTTTGAGCTTTGCTTTTGAATTCATATTTATTATATCACCAGTTGCTAAATATCCAAATGACATGCAGGGTTCAAGAGTGTTACAAAAAATCGTAATAACTATTCTATTGTACAGCTAAAATTCTATGCTGCACTTGGTTTTTCAAAAAAAAAATCTTTACAAAAAATATTTCATATATTTTTTAACTTGTGATTTTCTTCAAGATATGAATAACATAAAATGGCTTTAAAAACTTTTAAAGATTTTTGGCAAATTCTGCTTTTTCTTTCTTACTTAATCTTTTATTTATTGAAAAATTTATTGTTATCTATCAATTTCAAATGCAAAATTATGTTATCAAGATTACATATTTTTGTTTTACAAATCTTAAAAAGTAATATAAGAGCCTTTAGGGGGAGAAAATAAGAAAAGGAACTTCATAAGCAAAGCCTTTGTTATTTATTTGTACACAAGTTAAAACACCCGCGATATTAATGACAAATTACGAATTTTTTCCCATTTTCTCTCAGATATTTCAAATCAAAAAGTAGATGTCAAGATCAAAATATTTTTAACACGAAAAAACAACGAGGAAAGATATAAAAAAGTTTTATATTATAGCAATACTGCAAAATTTTGCAGTACTTTTTAAAATATTTTTTAATCTCTTTTACCAAGAAAATTGGTATCAATACAGAAAAATAAGAACACCCATATAAATATTTTATGCAATATTTTTAGATGACTTATATGGCATTGTATTTCTAAAATCAATAGTTAAAATATAATTAATAATAAGATAATTTTTGTCATTTAACTTTCAATTTATCTAAATATTGCATTTATCCGAGAACAAATTACAAAACAAATACCACATTTTCTGTTTATTTCCTTTCATATAATCACGTACTCAAAATTATATTTTTCTAGATTTTATTTGTTGTAGTAATGAACTTATTTTTTAAAATCAGAGCTTTTGTAAATGCAACGGCAACACGTTATAAAAAGCTGATTTATTTGAGCTGCTCGGGCAGATAATAATTTCTTTTTATTTTTTGCCTACGGATTTTCGTCGATGGCAAAAACAACATCATGTTCTGACATGATAACAAGATGTAATTTTTTTTATAAAATTGCCAAGGTTATAAAGAAAAAAATATATATTTAGTTTTTATTCGTCCTGTGATTAAATAATACAGTCCAATCTTTTCACAACTTTGATTATGGGAAATATGTTTTAAAAATACTTCAAAATAGCTATACAATTGCAACTTTTCTAAAATGTATTTTCTGATTAAAAAAAAAAACTTTTTTCGGATATAGATAAAAAAAATTGTTTATAAAAATAAAAGTATTTGTATCATTTATTTTATTTCATGTACGTTGCTTTTACATGAATAAAAGGAATTAGTTCTTTGTAAAAACGAATGAAAAGAATTCTTAAATACAACTTCTTCTAGCTAATTTCTTTCAAAATATCTAAAAAAATATCCACAAAACCTTAAAACTTTTATTTTCTCTCCTATCTTTTCATTTGGCCCTTTGACTGGCCGCTGTACTTCAGTACGAGCAGGGAGGATTCTTTTCAGTTGATCTTGGAGAAACCCGTTTGACACGTTGACATTTTCTTCCTTTTCCATTGCCAGTTAGATTCCAACAATTCGAAGTGGTCTTTCAGAATAGGTAAAAGAAGGAAAATTCAGCTTATTTCAAGATTTTTTTTACTTCTTGACAATCTAGTTTATTCTTAGTTGACCCTTTTGGAGTTTATCAATATTTTTTGTCCCCAGAACAACAGTTTACATCGAAATAATTCTGTTTTGTTAGGATAGAACTGAGGAAATATAAGATTTGATCGAATTTAAAACATTTCGCAACTTTTAAAATAAAAAATATTATTCATGAACTGACCTCCATTTTTAAAAAGTCCCTTTTTATATCTTCATTATTTTAAAAAGAAGGTGTAGGCTTAGAATAAGTATGTTTCATCTTTGATATTCGAAATTAAAAAATAAAGAATTAAAATGCTTACAGAGTAACATGTCAATAAACAACTTATAAAATGTAAAAAAATTATTATAGACTTATAGATGTAATAATTTGAAAATAAAATTTCTATTTTGTTCAAAAAATGTTTTTTTCAATATAGAATTTAAAAAAAAATAAAATACTCTAATAATTTCTCGTTATATAAAAAACAACAATTTAGACTAATGTAATATATGAATGCAATATATTTCCTTTTTTCTCAAAGTATAAAAATTTCTATTATTCATATATTCGTATTTTGACAAACATGTCCAATTTATTAAATAAATTATTATATAAAAACTGTAACAAAATAGAAAACCCAACATGCCATTAAAATATTTTAAGAATAATGTTGAAAAATTCCCTTAATTTTACAAAAAAAATTTATAAATTAAGAAAGATCCGTTAGTGCAATTAAATACTAAAACGATTATTTTGTTTTCTGCTTCAAAGTGAATATAAATAACAAATAGTTGAAAATGAACCATTTAAATAAATAACTGGTGTTAAAAGGTTCTTGCGGAATCAACGTTAAATTATTAACTTTAAACTAAACTGTAATGTAGGTTTACATTATAAAGCAACTATGAATTCTTATATTTTGTATAAAAAATAAGAAATTAAGTGCATTTATTAATACCTAATTTTTTAAGTAGCACTTCTTTCGAAATATTATCATTTTCATTATTTAAATAATTCATCTAATTTCTAAAGCATAGTATTTCATATTTTCTCAATTCGATCAATGAACTTATCCAAAACCATAATTGTATCGTTCATACAATTATTTTCGGCATTTAAAAGAAATCTTTCCTAATCATTGGGTTTTCTAAAAAGAGATCTTTCCCTTAACCCGACTCATCCAACTAAAACGGTACCAACAATATCAATAAAGATTATACGTAAATAGAAAGATTAGACATATATGACAAAAATATAACAAAGCTGATCATTTTTAGATATAATGAGAAATATTTTTTCTTCCGCATAATTTTAAACATACAATTCTTGGTTATAGATAAATTTATTTCACTTATCTCTAAACTGCTCTAACGATTTGGATCACCATTTGGATATGTTATATTTAGAAAGGTTCGTCCTTTTGAGTATTATATATATATATATATATATATATATATATATATATATATATATATATATATATATATATATATATATTGTGTGTGTGTCGTTCCTGAAAAATTAATATACCTACATATTGAAATGTGTCTATAAATATTTCTTCATTATCGTATAAGAGATGAAATAGTGGTTAGGGTTTCCTAGTCTCATACACGTTCGATATCACGTTTCATTAGATTTCGCTTATAACTAAAAGCGATTAACATGATAGAATTTTATTTACTATTTTACAAAAAAAATCGAGTAAAGCTTAGTTTTAGGAATTTTTCCTTTATCTGACCGCATAGTGAAATTAATCATTTCACAGACTTTCATAACCTTAATTTTACTCACATTTGAAGATTTTTATAAAAATTCCGAAATTTCTTACATTTAGCATGGCATGGGGAAATAGTTCAGAATTTCTTATATTAGTTACATAGGCCGTACCCATCTTGCTAAAATGCTAGAAATTTCACCACAAATTAAAACAAAATGCTCTAATAAACCTTATTTTGAGAGTTATCTCTGCTTTTCCTCTTTTATTGATGTGCTTTTTTCTATCAATGCTACCTAACCCATCAATGCCGATACAAATTATTGACATAATCATGTACTTAAAATATTAAAATTCCATTGCTCAGTATTGAACAAATATGATACTGGAACTGCATTAATGCTACAGTGGTTCGAAATAGAATCTTATTCAGTTTGTTTCAATATTAGCATTATAATCTAACGATCCTATACATTGTACATATGCTTGAGATACTTTAAATGCAAATGCCGGTCAAATTAGATAATATGTAGGTAAAATGGTCAAATTAGTAAAAAGATTTCGTTCAAGTTAGAGTAAATACTCTATTATGGAAATTTTAAGAGGGGATGTAGGTCCAGATTTAATCTTTTCCCTCTGATTTATGCTCTATAAAACGAGGTCTATCCCAAACAGCCCTTTACAAATTTCAGAATTAGATGTTAATTAAAACTGACAATCTATTTAAGAAAACTTAATTAGCTTGAACCAGAAGGAAGAAGAATGAATTGAATTAAGCTTTAAAAGGTTAAAAGGGATACATGTAAACTTTGATCTGAAGTTTACACAAATCCATTTCGTTCTTTTCAATAAACGTTGGTATATTTGTAGTAACTAAGGATCACTTAAATATTTCATATACCGTTATACATTAATAATTCACATGAATTGTTAGTGTTGTATAAAGTTGTGAAGCCTGAAGCTATGGATGAAATAATTGTATATAGAGTTATATTTCAAGTAAATGCATTTTTAAAAAAAATTATTCAAAAGTCAACGTAACAAAAATATAAGAATTCGAGATGTGATATATCTACATATTCTATATACATCTAAGTTATCTCTTTTAGTTTTGACTAATAGGATCTGGAATATAAAATTTCATCTATCCAAATCATAAGTTATTTAAAGTAACGAGCTCCTACAGAAATAAGAAGGAAATAATGTATTCCTGGTTTTTATTAATCCGATTTGGTATAAGAAATTGCTTATTAACATTACAGTAAAAGAAACACTCAATAAAATAGCTTGTTGTGTATTTTAGTTATCATTATAACCTAACAATTGAAAGAAGATAGGAAATCAGAGACTTCAAAAAACACTGCGATTTTATAAAATTTTGCTACTCATAAAACCATTTACCTCATTCAATCCATGTATTTCTCTGACTTTTTAAGTAATCAGATTCACATTTTTAATACGTTAACTGTCGTGTCTCTCACATTCGCGTGACATCAAAAATTATCAATGTAAAATTTGATGCCAGTAGAAAAGGACATTGCTTAATTTATATATCCTTGTCTTAACATGTTATTTAGCACATGAATCACCTGTGATACATACATGTTCATTAGATTTTTCGTTTCTTCTATAATAAAAAAAAGAATTATGTAAAATTATTAGATAATGGATATTTTAGAGGTTCAAAAATGGCTTCGAACACGCTAAGGACTTATTAAATGTATATAATTTCTTTGCTTACGTACGACGAAAGAAACAATATTAGTCAATATATTTTCCTTGAAAGAAATCAAATTTAGGGTAATTGTCTCAGAGATTGACCAGGGTAATTCGGAATCTATTTTTGCCGTTCTTAGGAAGTACTAAAGAAAAAGAAATCATCAGAATGTCTCTAGTGATTTTAATAATTTCAATTTGCACACGAAGAAGTAGAAAAGGAATTTTTAGACTTTATAAGGTGTAAATGACAATCGAAGTATTGTTTTCAAAAAATATTTTATTTTATTCATTTACATTTTTTAAATTTATTCTAAATCGTGTTCAAGTAAAAAAAAGAATTTCAATATAAATTCTGGATTTAAATATTTATAAAATGTTATACATTTTAATACGTAGTTTTAATATACAAGGCATTTTTCAATGCCCTGTTTTTTGAAAAACAAAAACGAAATTCACTTGCTTACTTATGACAGAAAGAAACAATATTTCTCAAAAATATTTCTCTTAAAAGATTTAAAGTCATGTTTTTTTTTATCTCGAATACAATCAATGTACAGGTAGTCTTAGGATATGACTCTTAAAGTAAACTACAAAAATACCTACATTTCCTACTTACTTCAAATTCAAAAAAAAAGAAAAAAAAAGAATGTGATATCCAATGTATAATCCTAGCTACGACTACCCTCCTCGTATGATATTAACTATTATTTTTCATTCCGGTGCATTTTCTTAGAAAAGAAAATAGGAAAATCTAATTTTGGTAGAAGGAATTTAAAAAAATGTAAGTGGAAAAAATGTTGCGGCTTTCGCGAGTGAACATAATATTAAGGGAGAATAGCAGAAGAATTCATAAAAAAAGGGCATCATTTTATAAAATAAAAATAAAAATGAATTAAAATTGTGTAAAAAATTAAAAAAAAAGATATATCCATATATGAAAAAAAATGAGGAACCAAACTAACACTTATAGACCAAATGTTAAATTTTTAGAAGGCTCTGATTTCGAATTTTTTAACATTTTTGCCAGTAAAAAAGGCAAAAAAGGGGAAAAAAGAAAAAGAAAACCGGAAGAATAAGAAATTAATATGCGTTTATAAAACAATATGCCTACTCTGGGAAATACTGTTAATATTTTTCCTTACGCATGAAGGAGTAGTTGGTCATACACAAAACCGCTTAATGCCCTTTCAAATATAATCAACTGGTAATTTAAACTGTGTAATTAGCATGAAGTGCAAGATGTATTGAAATACGATCCTGTTCTATACACTTCTGTGACGTCTGACATTAGTTGATTAAAATAATATACAAATTATTCCTTTTATATAATGATTTCTACAGATACATCAAATTGCATTTTTTGTAAAATTCTAATATTCCAAATATGTTTGTTATTAATTCTGTTTAAAGAGGAAATACTTTAGAGAAAGTGGAAACATATCAAAATTGTAAATAATTCGAATAAACAAAATTAATATAATTTTTTTACGCAGCTTCTTAGAGTTTTTAATTATTACATTCTTTTTCAAATACCAGCAAAAGCAAAAATAAACCAAGGAATCAATTCAATAGCACGAACTGCAATAAAATATGTCTCTACATTACACTTGGACTTACTCTCAATTTATACATTAACTATACTTTAAAGAAAATACGATTTATTAAATATTCAGAAATGATTAAAATAGTTTGCTTAAATAATATAGTCAAATTTCAATCTATAGTTATAAGGATTTCCTCACTTAAAGAGGAATTATTGATGGAATTCACATTTTTTTATTTGAATGTTTTTGCAAATTTCTTACGTACATCTCAGGGGCAAGATTTAATTAGGTAATAAATAATACTAAGCATTTCAAAAAATTATTATATGATTCATATTACTTTTTTAAAAACAATATGCAAGCACTAAAAATGAATTTTCTGGTTATTTTATACTTTTTAACATCTAAATTTATTTCTATAATTTTAAAAATATATTTTATGCTTATTAATGTTTAGTAACCCATAATTATTTTCTAAATCTTTCTTATTATAAATGGACGATGCTAAATTATAAAAAAAAGTTTGCTTTCTTTTTTTTTCATATTTAATTTATTAATTTTATTTTCCATTCATATATTCAACGTTTCTATATTTTCAAACATGTTATTCCCTAAAATGAAGGCAAACTCCGAAGTCCACATTTATTTTGCATTCTGTTCAATAGGAATTTTATATTTTAGAAGGTATAAATTTTACATTTTACCCTTTAAATTACACTGAAGTGACAAAAGTCATGGGATAGCAATATGCAAATATACAGATGGCAGTAGTATCGCAGTGAAAAAAGTATAAATACGGAGTTCCTTTCTCAGAGCTTTCATTTGTGTTCAAGTTATTCATGTGAACAGGTTTTTCGTGATTTATGGCGGCACGACGATAATTAACAGACTTTGAAAGTGGAATGTTAGTTGGAGCTAGACGCACGGGTCATTCCATTGAGGTTATCGTTAGTGAATTCAACATTCCAAGATCCACGATATCAAGAGTGTGCCGAGAGTATGAAATTTCAGGCATCCCATCCCATCATGGACAGCGCAGTGGCGAACCACCTACACTTAACGACCGAGACCGCCGACGTCTGTGTAGAATGGTCAATGTTAATAGACACGAAGCACTTCGTCAAATAACTGCAGGAATCAATGTGGGACGTATGAGGGACGTGTCCGATAGGACTGTGCGGTGAAATTTGTCATCCTTGGGCTATGACAGCAGATGACCGACTCGAGTGCCTTTACTGACAGCACGATATCGCCTGCAGCGACTCTCCTGGGCTCGTGAGCATATCGACTGGTCCCTAGGCCAGTGGAAAACTGTGGCGTGGTCAGATGAGTCACGATTTCAGTTGTTACGGGCTGATGGTAGAGTTCGAGTGTGGCGCAGACCCCACGATGCCATGGGCCCAAACTGTCAGCAAGACACTGTTCAAGCTGGTGGTGGCTGCATAAAGGTGAGGGATGTTTTTACATGACATGGACTCGGTCCTCTGGTGCAACTTAGCCGATCATTGACTGGAAATGGTTATGTTCAGCTGCTTGCAGATCACTTGCAGCCAATCATGAACTTCACTTACCCACACAACGATAGGATTTTTATGGATGACAATGCACCATGTCACCGGGCCAGAACTGTTCGCGATTGGTTTGAAGAACATTCCGGACAATTCCAGCGCATGATCTGGCCACCTAGATCGCCCGATATGAATCCCATCAAGCATTTATGGGACATCATCGGAAGGTCCGTTCGTGCCCAAACTCCTGCACCATCCACAATTTCACAATTATGGACGCCTATACAGACAGCATGGCTCAATATTCCTTCAGAGGACTTCCAACGACTTGTGGACTCCATGACATGTCGAGTTTTTGCACTTAGCCGGGCAAAAGGAGTACCGACACGATATTAACAGTCATCCCATGACTTTTGTCACTTCAGTGTATAATTCCCCATTAAAACATAAAAATGTTGAATATAAAGTGTTTTTTTAAACAAAACAAAAAAGTATACAAAACATAAAAAAGTAGAATACAAAGTGTGTGTTTTTTAAAAGAAGAAAAAAAAAAAAGAAACAAACAAACAAGGAATCTATATATTTCCCATATTCCAGTTTTATCCTTTTCAGGAATTGAAATGTAGTAGTTTTAATTTCGACTGATGAAAGAATGAAAAATAAAACTTAAAAATTCCACTTAAAAACAGAGTATGCATTTTCTTAGAGTTTTAATTCATATTTATAAATAAGATATCTAGCCGCTGAACTTTGAATTAAATATTGCTTTCATGATAATTCTAAGAAATTTCGTAATAATCAGTTCTTTGTAAAGCTTCATTTTTTCGTTGCCTTATTGCTCTTTTTCAGACGCATTACATTCTTTATAAATGAAAAGAAATAATTTATTTTTGCTCCAATAAAAAATTTATACTTCCCAATAAATGACTTCAATAAAATGATAAAACCTTAAAAGTTCTAAAAATTTTCTTTTTAAAAAATCTATTTTTATTCCGTTTTTTTTTTTTTCTGTTTTCCATTCAGAAAATTTATCATTTATTAAACTCAAGTTGATTATAGTGATTTCATACCTTTCAAATACAAAAGAAATAGAAAATTGAAATAAAAAAAGAATTTCGAGAATTTTTCTGAACAAAGAATATAGTTGCTCTCTTAAACATAGTAACGCTCTTTCTTCGCCCACAATGATTCGAACTGGCACTACAAAAGACAAATTACGAAACGAAATTGCTTTTATCAACTTTCTTTTGATTCACAAAAAATAATAAGTATTTATTGTGTCATAGAAAAGACCAGACGAATAAGGCTTCAAAAACAAAGTTTCAATATAACATCTATCATATTCTTCAAGTATGGTTATATTTCAATTCCGAGTAAAGTCAAATTTCTATACGAAGGAAAAATAAATTTAATAAAGGAAAATGGAAAAAGATTTTTAAAACGAAAATTTTGAGAAATCACTTTTATACAAACTTTCTAGTTGAAATATGCAATGTTGTATTTTTTAAGCTACCTAGATTCTAACAACTAGATTTTACCTATATTCTATTTTAAAAAAATCACTCTAAAAAGACTTTCGAGTTAAGTTTCTTTTTCAAATCATTCAAATTAACACCTTTCAAGGCGGTGGCTAATATCTTACCATTGTCTTTAAATATCTTTCTAATATTGTAGCATCAAAATTAACCAGAATCGAACAAAAATGTATTGTTTAACGTGTAATGTTTCATTGTATTCAGCGTCTAGTTTCATGTTGTTTCACCAGAATAATTAAAAATAATGCATTTGGTAATTTACATGGTATTTGATTTTTCAAACCCTTATTTCATATGTGATTGTAATATTTTAAATTTTTAAACAGCTAATGATAAACAGTTTTGGAAAAATGCATATTTATTTGTTAAATAATTTGTATACTGTATCATTTCTATTTAATAAGTAAAATGGCATTGCTTGCATTGGGTGGATTTAAATATAATATCAACTCTGTTATAAGCTATAAATTAAAATAAAAAATTTTTTGGTGTTAAATGACCTTTTCCTTAATTATACTATGAAATGTAAACTTTGAAGGAAAACATCTTGTGCTCGTTTAAGGATAGCATGCCATGTAAGATGAATGCATAAAAAAATCCTCTGCATTAAAATTGAAATGAATATGATTCATATATAAATTTACGTAAAGAAAATAGGAAATCCGTATAGTCTATAATGTAAAAATTAAACATACAAATGAATATTTAAACTTCACAAGATTTAGTTATCTTTTCATACATGTAGTACAGCGCATTATTTTCAAAAAAATGACGAAATAAAAGTTTGTAAATAGGTATAAAATTGTAGTAAACGAAAAATGTAAACTTGGAATAATAATACATAGTTTGCAACAATATTTGAATGAGAAAGCTGAAAAAAATCATTATATTTTTTTCATAGGGATCAATTAAAGAAATAAAACAAAATGAATTCTATGCGATGAATGAAATCTATGCGAGATCCTATGTAAATACTATAAATCAGTTTCTAGCAAATAAGAATCTGCCTAGAATTATTATGACGGTTAAAAAATGTCCAAATAGAAAACTTATTATTTTTCACTTGACTAACTTTTAATTTAGTTCTTTGATTAATCATAGTATACTTGTGGAGGTAGGAAAAGTACTTCTCAGTTGTTTTTTGAGAAAACGTTTCATGTGTTGAGCTCTTTTTTCTTGTCTATTACTAGTTACATACATACATACATAAAATTAGAAGTGGCATTCTTCGGTTGGCAAAAGAAAGAAATTTCATATTTTTAAAAGTATTTTTTAATTCTTGCCCATTATCCCTTATTGACCTATTTGGAGCTTTTATTCTCTTTGAACAAAAAATTATCTGCATCAATATAGTTTTCTTATCTTAGAATTAAACTTAGAAAAAATTCTGGATTTTATAGAATTTGAAAATAAAATATTGATCAATAAACTGATCTATTTTAAAGTAATAAACAAATTTGTTCGAAACGCTCCAATTCTTAATATTACTTTCTCAAACCCATTTGAAACAAAGGTTGGGATGATTAATCTTGAAATTTGAGTTCTGAATATTAAAATTAACCAATGTAATAACTAAAAACTACTTAATTTTTTTAAAAAAAATCCGTAGTTTTAAGTTATTAAGTTGATTAATTTTGATACTTCGAGCTCATACTTCAAGATTAATTCCAACTTTTGTTCCAAATGGGTTAGAGAAAGAAATTATAAAAATTGGAGAGCTTTCGAACAAGTTTGGAGCATCTGGAACATTTTTCATTAACATTATTTATCGCTAATGTTTTATTATATCACCCCCATAATTCATAAATAAATCAATATAATGCATTAAAATTTTGTGTGTCATCCCCTCTAGTGTTACTATTAGTGCCTGTAAAATTTCAAATTTCTAGGGTGAAAATTGCAAAAATTCCTTTTAAAGGTCCCTGGTCGCCTGGTAAATAATATACGGAATTTAGCAAAATTCTGTCATTAATAATTAAAATTTGACGGGCTATTTTGATGACATTCAATGTCTTTTGTAAACCAGTTGCTTTAATTTGTATCAAACATCATCAAATATGGAAGATAATTGTATTAGTATGGGGCAGTATTCATTGAATTCCTGACCATTACAAATTAGTCAATGATATCGCGACAAAATAATCATACTTTTTTGCTCATATCTTGGGCATACCCTAGAAACAAACACTCCTTCCTACCAACCCAGTCGATCTAATTATCCACTTATCCGGAAAGGGGTATTATTCATGACAGATGAGATCCACCAAAATTTGATTTACCACTATTCGAAGGTAGATCAATAATGGCTGCATGAAAAAAAAGGAACATAGAATACAAAAGACAAAATTAAGTGTAAAGTCCGCCAACTATGGCAACCCTTCTCGCCTCACATAGCAACCCTTTTTGAAAAGATACGCAAAAGGGAAAAGGGTTAAGTGTAGAGGGAAATCAACCAGATATTCGATGACAGACGAATGACAGAGCGAAGGAGGAATGCTGGGGCGAATCCGAGGGTTAAGACGAGACATTCCGGGACTGACGAACAAGGAAGGAAGACGTCAGTTGGGATTGAAGGAGGAATGGAGGTCTCATGAAGAGAGATAGTTGAGATCAATCTGGGTCCAAAACTGACCAAATAAATAGATGATGGAATAGTATTGTGTGCTTTTCGAATTTTTGTTTTATGTGTGTGCAGTGTTCCATATCTACATGTTAATAAAATTTTGAGACTAAAACTGGATGTGATCACTGTCTCTACTACTCACATAAAAGGCACTCCACGTCTTTCAGCAAGAGTTCGCCAATTCGTCATGAGTGTCTTTATAGTAATGCTAACCACCGTCCATGACTAACTATTCGCCTTTCCCCCCACTTATAAGCAAAAACAAAATAATTATGAAAAAATGCATAGTTATATTGTTGGATGGACTTCGAGAGCTCAAAAATAGGCTGGAGTTTTTCTACCCAAATTAAATTAAGAATTATATCAATCGAAATAGCCATAAAAATTATTTTTGAAAAATCATTTAAAATAAAATTCATTAACAGCCAAGAAAATTTCTGCGGATGCCAACCTGGGACTTTACTTACGATCTTAATTATTCAGCATATTTGGAGGAAATCGGGGAAAAAATTTGCAAGTCAAAAATATGTTTATTATTAAGAGGAAAAATAAATCAGGAACTGCTATAATTTTGCTAGTGAAATAGTCACAATTCAAAAATATAATTAATAAAAATAAATGCTTCATTGTACGCTCAAGTGAATCTTCACAAGGGTGGTCGTAATGCCCTTTAAACATTCCATTTTAAAACATAAATGCAAACGTTTTTTTAAATGTTTATTTTTTTGAGATTTTATTTTTGTTTGTTTCAATGCAACAAAAAATATAGGCAAAATAGAAATTTCCGTGAATGGAGAAGACAGCTAAAGGGTAAAAATTTAACAAACAATTCGCTTAAAATTAAGTGTTATAAATTCTTCTTCTTAGTAAACATAATAATTTTCATATTTTCAGATAACTTAAATTACATTTTTCTTTAATTTCAATGTCCTTAAATGAGCGATTTTCAAGATCCATTAAATTCCACACTTTTCAAACATCGTGAAAGCAAACAAATAATAATGATAAGTAAAACTTAATACTCTAAGTGGAAAATTAACTTCTCCAGAAACTACGAATAAGGAATAAACAAGATTGGAAATATATAATACTGATAAGTAAAATATTATTCTAAGCGGGAAATTATTAATTTCTCCAGAAACTACGAATAAGGAATAAACAAGATTGGAAATATATAATAATACTGATAAATAAAAGAATATTCTAAGTAGAAAATTGTTAATTTTTCCAGAAACTACGAAATAGGAATAAACAAGATGTGAAATATATAATAATACTGATAAGTAAAACTTAATACTCTAAGTGGAAAATTATTAAGTTCTCCAGAAACTACGAATAAGGAATAAAAAAGAGTGGAAATATATAAATTAAAAAAGGAGCTGAATTTATCCTTCTTGCTAATAGAATGTCTACTCCGAATAGAAGATATCCAACTAGCATTGGTCAAGGAAGAAGATGTCAGTGTGTCAAATGGATTTTTCTGAGATCAAACGAAAATAGCACCGTTCCCTTTGGAGAACTATGGCCAGTCAAAGTGTCAGTTAATAAGGAGAGAAGAGAAGAAAAAAACTTGAGTTTTTAACTTATTTTTATTTCCAAAAACTTCTAGAAGTTACTATTGGCCTTTACCAAGATTCCAAGCCATGCAATTTTAGGCGGGTGAAAATATTTTTAACTTTAAGAGAAGAAAAAAAAAATAGTCCAACACTTTATTTTTGATAGATGATAATGAACGAAAAACAAATCTTCTGGTAAATGAATACTTATTCTAAAAATTTCTAAACAATTAGAAATGATACATTAGTACACCTAGATGTTATATTCCAGCATTAATATTTATAATTATCATTATGACTGTTTCAATTGATTCTAGAATTTACTGCAGAATTAAGAATTATCTAGAATTTAATGCTCGAATTTGATAAAAATGAAACAAAGGTGAAATTAGATGGCCACACTTTAGTAATATAGAACTAGATAATAGATAAAGAACACATTCTGTCCGTGTTAGAGAACTTCTTCAATAACTGCTCAGCGATTTTATATATATATATATATATATATATATATACATACAGAGAGAGAGAGAGAGAGAGCACGAATATATTTTCTTAAAGAGAGAAATGAAAGATCAATATTTAGACAATGAATTTTGTGTTGATGCAACCGCGTCTTCCATTAAAGGATAGTAAATTTTAATAGTAGGAAAAGTTATAAAAACAGAAGATTTACTTTTTAACTTTTCGTTTTTTAATTATAAGCTTATAGGTGGCTAAAATATCCTTATAAAATATATTGATCTGTTAAATTAATTTTAAATTTAAACAGAGGAGAAAGAATATTTTAATGACTTTTTTAAAAACAGTGTTTCTTTGAAAGAGAAATTTCCTCAAAATGTTACAGATGGCTTAATTTTTTTGAAAAAATTACAAAAAAGTGCGATAAAAATTGATATCTTTTAAGCTCACAAAAACACCTGGGTATGCTTTTAGATATTTAAAAGTGAATGTTAGTAAAGAATAATGAAAAATTCTAATAAAAGTGCAATTTGAAGTAACTACAAAAAATGTGAGAAAAATTGATTATTAAACATGAAAAGAACAACAATCTGGATATACATAATATAATTCGAGTTCTTTTAGATATTTAAAAGTAAATATTAATTAAGAATAACATAAAATTCAATAAAAGAACATTTTCATAAAATTGCAAAAAAAGTAAAAATTGATTCTTATTAAATACGGGAAAACACACACCTTGGTATGAAGTTTATAATTCGAGTTCTTTTAAATATTATTTAAAAGTAAATGTTAGTTAAGAATAACACAAAATTCTAATAAAACTACAGCGAAATAATAATAAAAAATATTTTTTTAAAAACATTAGCACATTTAAAAAACATTGAAAAATACTCAAATTTGTTCCCAGAGTTTTATCAAGAAAAGATATAAACAATTTTTTAACAAATTTTTCTATATTTGTAAATAGAGATAAAAAATATATAAATATATTGATAATAAAGAAAATATAAGAAAATCAAAATTATTTCGCCTAAAATACTATAAAAAATTTAAATTATGGATTTAAAAAAAGTTAATTTAAAACTTAATTATACTAACTTTTTTAAAGAAAATTTTAAATGCATGAATATTTTATAATTATAGAGTAATAACTTAAAAATAGCATAAAAGTGTCCATTATTTCTCTAAGAAAGAAATAGAGAGAATAATTCTTTTAAAAATGAAGAAGAAGCACTTTTGTGTCAAGGTATCTGTATTCTGCGTTTTAATCAGAGAAAATACTTGAAGTTGAATGGAACAAATTTTGTATGATTCAGCTGAATTTTTTTTAATTATGACACATTGATTCTTTTTCATTTCCAAAGCTCTGGATACATTTTAATTCTTTATTTTTCTCCCCTAAAACCCTAAGGAAAGAGTGTTTTCACATTATATATTATATGTTTCACATTAGATTCATAACACAAGTTGGCATTTAAGCGAAAACGCTATTTGTAAAAAAAATTACATTTCTTCTTTGAATCGAGGTTTCTTTATTCTTTTCTTTAACACTAACAAAAATGTCATCTTGCTATACAATTTTTCTATTTATAAAAGGCATTCAAAAAAGATATTTCTTTGGTAATTTCTACCTTTTGTACATAAGCCCTAGGAGACAAAGAACCAAACGATTTATCTATTTTTATAAAAATAACTGCCTTATTTATTCTTTCTGAATAGATCTAAATACAAAATTGTCTAGTTATTTTATATCTGAAAATTTGAAGAGTGCAATGAGAATAAAAATGGTATTTAATTTTGAAAACCAAACTATTCTCTTATACGAATGGTATATATTTACGAATTTATCAATAATGTCAAATGAATAAAAATGTTTTTAAAAAGTTCATAAATAGCGAGTCACTAACTTTAAAGAATCAATAAAGCTTTTCCTCCAAGGTTATTGTTTAGTTTAAATTGACCAAGAATAAAGAAAATAAAAACAATGATAAAAATATTTTCGAATTTCTTTTATTGAATAACTATAGCCCTTTTTTTATTCATGATTTTATGAATCGGAAAATAATTGGTGAAAGAGACACTGATGCTATGAAAAAGAAAAGACTGACACTTGGAGTCATAGTTAATTATGTATTCAACTTTGTATTTTTTTTTTATTTTGAAAATTAGCTACACAATTTGTACTATCAATTAGAAATCGATTTAATTTTGCGAATTTTTTTTTAATTGAATGTACCTTATTGAAATAAAAAATAAATTTAACTTAATTAAAGCTCTGATTAATTATCAATCATAATTATATTTTAAACATTCGTCTTCATCTGAGATACGTTTCAACCAAGAATCTGAACAATTTTTACCAAAAGGAATTTTTTGGAAAACTGTAGATATCTGAATGAACTCTTTATCCAAGACTAAAATCATATTATTGAAAAACAATAGAAATTTTTGCTTATAAATAACCTTGGTCTCTATTAATATAATAAGTAATTTCAGATACTTGAAGTTTGCAAAAATTAGGCAGCTTAATATTAACACAACAAGAGTGGCGGAAAACAATATTAAAGATTTTTAGCAATCCTTCTATAGTCCATAAAGAAGTGTTTAATTCATATTTGAAAAAATTCAAGAAACTTTGACACAGTTCGTATATTTCATTCACATGATATTTTTACATACCTTCACATGCTTGTTTTAGTTCATGATAGAATTCTTTGTAAATAAAAACGAGAAAAATGTCATACAAGCAATTTATTTAAAATTCTCCGTTGATACTATTGCATAGATTCACATGCGTAATTTAATTCTTCATAGAATTTTTTGAAAGCTACATGAAGAAATGTCCTGAAGTCAATTTATTCTATTTATTCTTCGATGATACTATCTCATAGATTTAATGTTTCGAAGAGTATTTTGCAAATAAAGTAAAATAATATCGTATAGGCAATTTATTATATTTAAAATTCACTGATAGTACTTATAGCAGATTCACCAGCATATATTAATTTTTCATATAATCTTTTAAAACCACATGAAAAAATTATTTTGCAGGTAGTTTAGAAATTCTTTGCAAGTTAAAAATATCCACAGAGCTCAAAAGTATCACTTTACCCCTCTATCTTTTCATTTGACACTTTGACTGGACGTAGTACTCTACAGGGAACAGAAAGGGTTCTTCACGGGGTTTCCTCTAGAAAACTGTTTGACACGTTGACATCCTCTTCCTTACCTATTTCTAGCTATATACCTAAAATTCGAAGTGGTCTTTTTTGGATGGGAAAAGAAAATTCGACTTTTCTTTAGACTATTTTTTGCAGCATATCCAGCATTTTTATGCCTTGTTAATCTTTTCTAAACTGATCAACACACACACACAATATTCTCTTTAATAATTCTTAATTTTTACCCTTATCTTTTATTTTCTTCTAATGAAATGGGTAAATATTACATTTGAAATCCTTCCAAATTTTTCAAGTAAACATTCGCGAACAATTAATAATTTGTTGTCAATTATCTGTAATTTCCAAAAAAAAAGATGCTTGAATTATATATATATATATATATATATATATATATATATATATATATATATGATAATGGAACAACATTTGAACATTTGCAATAGATTTTTTACAAAGTGTAAGAGTTATTCAAGACTCCTGGTTAGACAAAACTTTTCTAGATTTATTTCAAATAACAAGAGGTATGCATTTATAATTACGATAATAAGTTATTTAATAATGATATTTAAATGTTGGAACAATATGAATAATTGTAACATTTATTTTTAATATTATTCCTAAAAAGATAAAACCAATAATCAAAAGAGAATATTTATTCATGCTTTATTACATGCTTTCATTTTTAAAGGTAGAAAAATTTTCATCTGAAACATTTCAACTTTGAAATAAATTGAAAATCTGTCATAAATAAACTGCGAATTTACCATTCATAAACTAGTTATAATTTAACATGAAAAGACTGAAAGCAGAGAATAAAATAATCATTAATTTCACATAAACAATTAATAAAATAGTATTGTGCTTTCAGGTATAAAGAAGCTTGAATAATAAAATACTTATATTGAATCTGTAAACTATATTTACTGGAAAGTTATCATACCACTCGTTAACTTTATGCTGAAATGATGACATAGATATATAATTATATACAAAATATTCAGGAAAAATCCAATTTAACTGATATGAGACATTTTTTTTTAAAAAAAACTTACTTTTTCACAATTTGCCATTAATCACTTAACCGGTTTACCCGTATGCCGTACGTGCATCAATTTATCGAATTTTGATAGTTGTAAACAAAAAATAAACCGTTCATAACGATTATAATTCAATAGTAAAATGACCTCGAATACGTAAATAAGTCAAGTATTCGATGGAATTCCATTTGAATTAAAATAAGAAAATACTCCTAAAACAGAAGGTGTCATCTTATTAGATAGTAAGGAAAATAAACCTGTTAAGGGTTTAATACATACATTTTATAATGTGTGTTGTTTTCATAAGTTCGGTATCTTCTGTCTTTTATCTGGCGCATTTAATTTCTAAGTGTTAAGACCGCTACACCAATTAGACATGGTATCAGTCTTAATTCTTATTTTTTCGACTCGATCTTCGATTTCAGTGTAGACCATTTATCCGAATTTTCCATTGAACGGCATTTAATGAGAACTAATCGGCTCTAGTTTCTTTTTCAGATGGGGCATTAATCAGATTTCATCAGTGAATATTTATGGAAAACAAACTAATTCTCATTATTGTTACTAGCCATTTATTATTTACGACAATTATAGACACTTTTTAAGAACACATCAATCTACTCTAATCTTCTAATTATCCTTTCATCTGAAGTAACTTACACTTGACGAATTTATTTATTCCTCAAAACAATATTAATACCACTATTTCAATAGAAAGCACAATACAGACTGAATGAAAGTAGAAAAATTTGTATCCAGTAAACAAGAAAAACATAGTCATAGCACAATTTCAAACACGCAGAATAGAGTCTACATGGAAGTAGAAAAATCTAAGATGAAGAGAATATAAGTTAAATACCAAAGATATATTGTAAATTATTGTTTTTCCCCAAATATTTTAATATTGTCTTTAATGTTTATTTTGAGACTATGGAAAACATGAAATAAATTCATATTGGATACAAGTATTTCAAATTTATAGATTTTTTTTCTACCATTTGAAGTTATATCTACATCTTTCATTGGTTTTTAAACCAGTTTGTTTCGGGATATCTCTGTATAGCTAAAGATCTCACAAAATAGTATGTTCTATGGTGTAGGATTCTCGGCGATATTTCATTTGTAAAATTTTAAGTGCTCATAAACACGCATATTACCTAAACCTATTCAGTAGTCTTAAGATATTTTAAGATATCTTTACAATATTGTTTAATAGTCTGAAAGCTGAACGACTTTGGTATTATGTATAATGGTGTCACTTGGATGCCAAATAATATATAAATATATATTCGAAATTAAGTTGGCGTAGTAGCTCGAGGAAAGTACAGACTACCTACAATTAACCAATTGAATAAAAATGGATTAAATAGGTACTTAATATATTCAAATAGCCATCTTTATTTTGGAGTTCGCATGTTAACATTTTGGCCGGGATAAAAAATTGTTGGTAGATTGCATTAGGATAAACCAAATTTAGGTTATGTTTGAGATTTTATCGACCTTCATATTTCTTTTCTATTGTACCACAAATAAACTAACACAAATTAAAAAAGCTTTTTTCCAGGTTAAAGAAGAAATAAAAAACTAAGTATCACAAAAGTTTATGCATTTTTTAAGAAATGCAGTAATTTCAATTTGTAAACTTCTTGTAAGATAAACTAAATATAAAATTTATACATACTATATGTGAAATAACACAAAGCGTTTTTCGTTAATTGGTATAAGTTATTGTTTCAATTCTGAAGAGAGGAAAAAATCTTAACATACATTTGTTAATAATTATTTTAAATCTATTATATTTAAAACTATTAAACTAAACTTGGTTTTTTTTAAATAAATGATTTGAAAAACTTTATATTTTAATATATAGTTATGATGAGTCAGTAATTATATTGATATATATATATTGCTTTTTTCTAAATAAATTCCATTTATTTCATACCTCAAATTAATACGGAACTTGTCAAAAATATTTTCGATAGACCATATCAAAGAATTATTTCCCGTTAAAGCATAACTTCAGTAAAAAGTGATTTCGTGATTCTTGAATAATGTTGTTTACTTCCCAAATGCTTTCAATTCCTGCTTACTTCAGAATTCAAAATCAACATAGATTCAACAAAAAATCAACATTCAATTCAACAGCAAATCAACATGAATTCAAAACAAATAATTTTGGCAGAAACTCTACTTCTGTATATCATTAATTCAATTGGATATTTCATCTAATTTTTTATTCCGTTGTATTTTCCCGGGAAAGCAGAAAAAAGGAAGATTCAATTTCATTGAAAAAGTGCAAAAATAAAGATGAAAGTAGTCTTCCTGCATTAGACAGAGAAGAGAAAAAGAAAAGGAAATGCTAGAGGATTCATAAAAAAATAATAATAAGATTGTAATATAAAGTGAAAATAAGAATATTACAAATAAGTAGAATATAATAAAGAAAACATAAAAATATTTGTAATTAGAAAATAAATTGAGTTAATCTGATAAAGCAAATTTTAGCAATGTGGAAATTTTCTTATTTCTCAAAGTGCTGTGCTTGGAATTTGAGTAAAATATGAAACAAAAAATTAGAAATATTAAGGCAGGGCATACTTTTTTTTAAATTATGCGCTTCTTTCTAGGATAAAATATATTTTTCTTTACCAATTTATTTAAGAAATATCAATGTATTAAGAATTATTTATGAATTAAAGAAATAAAGTCAATGCAAATAAAATTTTAATCCAGTACATTTATAAAAGAAATAGCTCATTCAATGGAGGTTTTAAAATAATTTTTTATTCGAGCCCATATTTAATAAGACTTGTTTCAAATCAGCAGCAATGAAATAATGAAGTAATTTTTCTCATTTCCTCAAGCGTTTTCAATTTCTGTTCAGTGGATGTTTAACATAATAATATACTTTTAATATCATTTTCAATATTTATTTATTGTTTCATTTAACAATGTAATTTCAATTTTTAATCCAAATTAAATGTTGTCACTGATTTTAATATTCTATACTGCTTTTTATCATATAAGAATACGTATAACAATATTTAAAAAAGTTTAAACATATAAAATTATTAATAATTTACTAAAGATTCAACTTTTAAGCTGAAGTTATTCTTAAATAATATTAAAGAAATGCTTAAATACCAACAGATTGCTATAAATGTAATATCAATACATAATTATATACCAATTGTTACATTCATGCCTTTTTATATATAATTATACAACAATTGTTATATCTATGCTTTATATATATAATTGTGCAACAATTGTTATATACATGCTTTTTATATAATTATGCGACAATTGTTAAATCTATGTTTTTTTATATAATTACGCAACAATTGTTAAATCCATGTTTTTTTTATATAATTACGCAACGAATGTTATTATATCTATGCTTTTTATATATAATTATGCGACAATTGTTATATCCATGCTTTTTATACATAATTATGCAACAATTGTTATATCCATGCTTTTTATATATAACTATGCGACAATTGTTATATCCATGTATTTTAAATATAATTTTGCAACAATTGTTATATCAATATTTCTCATCAAACCTGAGACAAACAAAACTTATCTAGCGTTATAGCTGTTAATATAAACATTGATACTATAGTGGAAATGGGTCTTTATAATAGATAATTAAAAAAATTAGTGGGCCGGTTTAGTGGCTTTATTATGTGCTAATAAATCAGAATTTTTATTGATAGAATAGAAGAATAAATTGCGATATGAAAGGAATGAAAATTATTATTTGAAATCTAAAGAGGAATTTTAAAAAACATTTTTCGGAAATGTATTGCTTTAAAATGATAATTTACTAAGAATTAAGATATTTTGTATGCATTTATTCTGAAAATAAAACAATAATTAACCATGTCAAAGATAAGATAGCGTTTCACACGAGTTTATGAATATAAATTTAAAAATCTATCACGAATTAAATAAGTCATTCAAATGTAGCCAATAATTTGTTATCTGTTGTTTAAATCCATATCAAAAATATTTTATTTGTCTCGCAATAATTATTTGTTCAAATATCGAATTATTTAATTTACATCAAATACGATCTTGTTGATAGTGCTCAGTCATTAAATTTAATTCATAGTGAATAAAACTCAGCATAAAATGCAAGTCCCTGAATTCAGAAAACACGATATTTGCACGTTTTTCTGAGATGCCAACTGACATTTCTTCGAAATACAAACTTTCTCTATTTTCCAGCATGTTGCATTCATTTGAAATGGACCCACAGCCATAAGGGAACCAATACTGCCAAAATTGCGATGCTGCAAATGCTAGAGTAAACACAATGTAGTTTGCATGGAAGTGGAGAAATTCGAATGCAAAGTGCATAAAAGAAAAACCATAAGTCAGGGAAGTGTGCTTTTACAGGAATATGGTATAATGTTTTTTTTTTCAGACTAAACTTTATGTTCCTTATCTTATCTCTTTATACAAGACTTGGCCGAATATCCTAGGATTCATAAATAAATTTCAGTTTTGGCGTCTCTTTCTCTCCTTTTTGAAATTTTGTTTAATTTAAGCAAAATATTTAGTTAGTTTCCAAAAAGGATTTCTAAAGGCTTCACTAAAAACAATAATCATTAAGATCACAATAACACAATAAGTAATTAAATGAAATCTGTGTTAAAATGAAATCTGCTAAGCTTATTTCAATGTATCATGTCAGAATATCATATCTTGAACTGCCAAGCACCAAGTGCTCGCGCAAGTTAAATTATAATTTTATTCATTTTAATTGCTTCAGTGAATAAGCCACTTTAGCATTGCAAACGATCCAAAAAACTTTGCCTCGCATTGATTGTTTAAAAAAATATTACTTATCCTTTTTATTTAATTTTATATAATCACGCGCTTAAAATGATATTTTTCTAGGTTTCATTTGCAGTAGTCATTAATATATATATATATATTTAAATTAGAGCTTTTGTAAATGCGATGGCAACGCGTTATTAAAAGCTGATATTTTGAGATGCTCGTGCAGATAAAAATTTTATTTTTCGCTTACGGTTTTTTGTTGACGCCAGAAAACCTCACTTCCAAAACAATATCATGTTCTGACTTGATAAATATTTTTGAAAGATACATTAGTAGAAAAATAATTTTAAAAAATAGAGGCTTAGATTAATAATATTATGGTTATAGATTATTTTATCTATACAATTATCTGATGCTTTATTATAGATTATTATTATATAAGAGGTTTTTGTAAATCCGTATTTATCAGTTTTGTCCAGTATATTAAAATTATCGCTTGATATTTTTTTCAAGGGGAATTAGCATTTGTTTCCAAGAATTAATAATAACAGTATTTTTTCCGAAATCTAAACAAATCATTCAAACAAAACAAAATAAATTTTCTGGAGAAAGAATATTTCAAAATTTCACTAACTGCCTTAATTTTCAGTTGAGATCTATTTTAATGCCGATTTTCTCACTTTTAATCGAAGTTAAAAGCCGAAAATGACTTTGGGCCGTTAATTTCTCAGGAAGTTGGACCGTTAAACCTCTTTCTAAATATTTGCATTTTACCAGTTAGAATAAAAACCATAAAAACATATACTGCAGAGTATGCTACATTTATTTCTTCAGGTATAAATTTCTTAATATTCAGGTTCTAAAATTCTAAATTATGAAAGCAGTCACAGAAGACAATTCACTGAATAGAAATAACGAGAAAAACATTTCTACCTTTGGATTTTCACTCTTCAGGTGCTTATCGCACAGTTTCCACTGTCTATTTTTATTACATTCCACATTTTTGCTGTTTAGAGTGCTCCTTTTTTAGATTACTGATTTATATTATATTACATTACTATCATGTATTATAATATCAGTTCCCTTTATTTGAAAAATATTTGAATGTATTTGCAAACATCGCATCTTAATACTATTTTTTTAAATAATTACTCAGTAAAATGATTAAGATCTATTTCAAAGACAGTAATTTTATTCGATATATATATATATATATATATATATATATATATATATATAAAACCTAAAGTAATAAATAAATTTATAGTATGCAGATTTAACAATGAACAGCTTCCTCTTCTCCCAAGCAAACACAAAAATGGGGAGAAGCTTCCTACTATGATTATTGATCTTTACCGCCCTGGTGGTTAAAGAAATGTTATGGAGTCGACCATCCCCGTATCAATGACAGACATGATCAGTGACAGACATTAAAAATCAATTATGGTTCCATCATTGCTGTAGCATTGTTCCAGTAATTTAAAATTTAACTGATTGACTTTTTTGGGTAGGAGTTAAATAAGCGTTTGATATAAGCTTAGTTAAAAAAATACTTTAAAGAACATATTTATTATGCATGATTAATATTCATTATGTACATTTCATATTTCTTTAATTTATTGTCTTCAGTTAGTAGAATCACAAATATCTTTTATACATTCAAAATTTGTTTTGAAACTTACATCTTTATTTTATGCTTTTAAAAAAGTAACCATACTATGTAATTACTTCATTTGATTAATGATACTTAATCTATTGTACTATTATTCTCGAATATTTGCCCTCAAATTTATCCACCTCATTTGATTTTTAATTATATTTTTTTCAGTGCTTATTATTTTATTCAACACAAAAAATCTAATTTAAAATAAATATTTTTTAATGTATTTGTAAAAATTTATCAGATCCTCGGTATGTTAGTTAAAAACTCACTTATTTTGTATTTTTTTAGTTAACCTGCATCAAATAAAAATAGTTTCTAAAGTTTTAATATTTTTACATGAATATCACCCAATTATTAAATACAACCTTTAGTAAATCTTACTAAAGGAAATCGAATAACATCTGCGCAAGATAATCAATAATTTTAGAGAAAAAAATATCGAAATATCTTGAAAGAATCAATACAGGATAAACCAAATGGGCAGTTTATAAAAAAATGACAGAATTTGGAAATAAGAAGTTAAAATTGTGCTTCTTTTTGGTTCTCAGAAGGAACACTCTGAAAGAAGATATCTAACAGGCAGTTGGCAAGGAAGAAGATGTCAGCGTGTCAAATGGAGTTTTCGAGGATCAAACGAGAAGAACAGTCTTCTCCTTGGAGAACTGTGACCAGTCAAAGTGTCAGATGATAAGCAAAGAGGAGGAAATAAAATCTTTATAGCTGTACGGCTCTTTTCTTTACCACCAAAGAATTCTCAAAGTATGCAGTTGGCGTGTAACAAGATACCTGAATGTACCATGTTGGACGATTGGAAACATATTTAGTTTTAAAAGAAAAATCATGCATCCGAAATCAACTCAGAAAAACCAAGAAATAAAAATATTTTTTACAAAATGGCTTCATATTCTCAATCAAACTATCCGTAATTCATTGATATAAAAATAATTTTGTGTGCACATTTTTCATCATTTTAGTATAGATTTTGCATTCAATGAAAGCACAGCAACAAAAGTGTCCAATAACTAATTTTTAAGTAAATTTTTCTACATTGGGATTTCGTTTTAGACTTTAAACAATATAAATAAATTTAAAAACTAACAGTAATTATGTATATTTTTTCATTTAAGAACTAAGGCACTATATTCACAGAAAAACTAACGTCATGTCTTTTTTTTAGCCAAAAGCACAAATAAATGATATGCTATGAAATTTTTTAATCGATTTGCTTCCTATAATATCCTTACGATCAGTTTTCTTCGGTTTGACATATTTAATCAGATGTTTAATATTAAATTTAGGAAAGTTTTTAAAAATTTAGCATTGCAAATCTTCATACAAATCTTTTTATGCATATTATAAACAAATTTTGTTAAAAAATTTATCAAGTTTTTGAAGATATGAATTAGTTCACAGGTCCAACACATTAATTACATTGGTGCAAATCATAATTATGTTATTGTTGTTTCTAATGGCACTTGTCATGAAAACCCGCTGACGTAGTCAACGATTTTAAGCCGAGAGTGTGTGTCTTGTTTTAAGAAGCGCCAAGAGTATGTCTCAATTAATCATACATCACTTTCACACCTTTTTACGGGGGGGGGGCATTCACGCATCTCACAGATCAAACAGAAGAGCAACCACGCCCGAAGCGGAACTCGAACCCCAGACGCCCAGATCACGGGGAAGACAAGCTGCCCCTGTGCCAAGACATTGGCAGTCCCAATTCTTATACCAGAAAGTACATTTATCCTTAACTTTTTATGATGTATCCTGGGGATCATCTATATTGATTTATTTCGACTTATATAAATGTTTATTTCACATCAATTGCCAAAATAAACTTTTTATCGTCGATACTAATCGAACTTCAGAGAAAGTATAATTAATTTTTGTAATTTAACTAACGTCTAATTAATGTCAATAATTCGTTTAAATCCTAACACAAAAAATCTTTTAATTTTTATAGTTTATTATTTTAATCATGTTAAAATCCTAAATCCCACTTGATTCGGATAATATTTGCATACTATTTACCAAATCCAAGGATTTTCATTTTAATTTTGATATCTTCTCTCAAAAAGGATATAGAAAAATATATTATCGATAGAAAAATATCTGATATAATCTGATTGAAAAATATCATTTTTTACTTAGATTTCTTATGTTCAAAAGTAAAAAGTACTCAAATTTACAGCATTCATTATAAATTATTCAATATCTACATCATATATAATTAGACATTATTAATTATACATAAATTAGTCATAAAATTATAAATGAATTAGAATATCATTCGTGGTAGAATATTTTTGTTATTCGCACCAAATTTTGAATAATATCTGAATTATCTCTGATTAATATCGGAAAGTTTAGTATTTCCTTTGTTAAAGCCTTTTCGATTTCGAATATAATTTTATTTACCTTTTAATATTTATTAATATAGTTTAAAATTATTAACTAAATATTATTATCAGGGAATGATAATGCAAACTCTTTATTTACTTTCAATTCTGCAATATTCCTTTCTCTTCCAGTCTGCTATGCTAAGAGAACTTGAAATTTGTTTAAATTGATATTTTTTATTCGTTGAAATCCCCCTTTCTGCCACAGAGTTTCCATTTCCGAAATTTAAGTACATTTTGCATACTAACATGGCTTATATTTCATTTTCATATTTCAACATCGTTTTTATTTTATAAACATATTCATGAATAATTTAAAATATTTTTTCATGTTAGAAATATTTTTCAACTGCTAGTTTTCTGTGCGTAACTAAATGTTAAGTTTGGCTCTAATTTGAATTGATTGGGAAAACATGTCAAAAGGCTAAATATCTGGATATTTTGAACTATCATACTGACGATTTAAAGACTATATATATTTAAAGTGGAATAATGTTATTTATAAGTTTATATTTACATTTATTTTCAATATGTACAAAGATTAAAAGGGTCTGAAATTTCAGATGAAAACCACTATTTTAGCGCAAAGTTTATACATTATCATTTGCAGTTCTAATAAACATTTTACATTCATATTTCGTCCGAGCGTGTAAATATTTTAGCTTTCAATGTAAACAACAAATTTATTTAAGAAATATTCAAATATTTGATGACAAAATTAAAGAGAGATGTTGATTCTCGCTCACTGACCTTCAAATTCAATTTCCTTTCTATTTTATCTAAGCACTTTTTGAACATTCAAAATTTCTATCCACGAAATACTATCTTGTCTACAAATGAGAACTAATACATCTTTCATCCTATGGAAAATTTCTAAGGCGGATTTCTATAATTTTTTAATTATTAGTGAATAATTTGATGTTATTTAAAACATCAGAATATCCAGTAAGATTAAAGATTTAAAAACTCATAGGATTTTCAAATTTAAATTGAAAGATATTTTCAGTACTTTTTATTAAATTATTTTTGCTTATAATTTTATTTAAAGGAAAATTTGTATGACAGAAACATTGATAAATAATTTTTAACATAACATATGAAATTAGTGGAATATTCTCAGATTCAGGTTCGCTATTGGATAACTATAAATAATGAATATTTTATTTACTATTTTAACAATAAAAAATATTTTACCTGAATTTACTGCAATCACTACTCCGTTCTGTTAAATTAACGAAGCATATATATTCTAGCATTGAATGCTAGTTCCATCCAATATATACCATTCCAATTTTATACTTGATACACAAATTCATTTATTTAGTTACTTTCTATTTCGCTTTCAACTTTCAAAACAATACAATTGTAGCCAACGCTATTCTGCTACAGTTATAGTAGAATAGTGTTTTAATCTATCTAATATTTCGATTAAGCAAACCGGCTTCCAATATGAAACCAGTTTATAACAACAAATGCGAACTATTGCCACTGAATTAATTAGAAATTAGTAGTTCTCTGACGATTTTTGTCTCTGCATTCAAGGATTCAAACTTTTCTAGGAACAGTTCAAATTCAATCAGTGTAGATATAATTATCTTATGGTTCCTTTTGTCTTTAGGATAATTTTTCTAGCGATAAATACAAAATATGGAAGATAAAAGCTTGAACGTTTATCATTTTTCCTAGGGTTTATTTTAGTTTCTTTGAATAGAATCTTATCCTTATGTTCTTTCATTTTTGATGATCTTCTACGGATACTTTGTTCAGGAAGTTTAAACATCAAAAATATTTTTTGATAGCTAAATTTGCACTTTATTCTCCCTATCTAATGATTAAATGTTTTAGAATTTTATTATTTTTTAACTTTTGTTAAGAATATGCATTAGTTGTAATCTGATAATGGATTTTAAATGATCTCAAAATTGCACTAGGAGGTTGAAAATTCTTCAAAAATTTAGACATCCAGAGTCCAGTTTATTTTATTCTACGACTTTCTTTCAGCGCATTTCAACAGTTTCTTCCTTAAGTACTAATTTGATGTTGAAGAATTTATCAATCAGACTTGTTAATCGATTCATTGAAATGGATTCAAATTAGCTTTGAGAGTAATACCACATTTCCATTTTCTTTATCAGCTTAAGTATAATATTATATTCGGTCCCGATACGATATATTATTACATTGTCCCTTAATCTTTAATTTTCTAAGACCTTATTAAATTCAAAGTGAATGCATTTAGAAAAGAGGATTCAAAACTTTTCTGAATAAATTTTTTGACATAAAAAGGTATAACAATTAGTAAATGATAAAGCGATTAATAAAAATGACAAAAAATCGAATTTCTTAAGTTGCAGTAATTTTATTTCAACGTTATGCCTTAATTAAAATTAATTACCAAATAATTTTTAAAATCCAAATTAATAAAATGATTTACAAAAGTAAGATAAAAAGTGCAGAATTTTTCCCTTTTAATCAAAATCATGTTATTAGTTGTTTTTATTAATCGGACTTGCCATTGACTAACGCCCTACGAATCAGGTTATCCCAACCTAACAGTTACAACTACTATAATAAACTACCATAAAGGTGAAAAGATTAGTTTTTAATTAATAAAAAAATAATGTATTAGTTTTTGAAGAAAAGTGTATTAACGTTAAATGCCATCCACTACAAGTTTAAAAAATTTACTTGATCTCTAGTAGATGAAAAAAAGTATTTAATTAACAATTAAAAATTGGAACTATATATATATATATATATATATATATATATAGGGAGAGTGTGAGCTAATAGTAGGAATAGAAAAAATGTAATTACTCATTGGAGATCTAAGCAAAGGTATAAAAATATGATTCTGCGATAATACCTCTCGTATTTTTGAAATACCATAAACATCTGGGACATTACTAAAAATTCAATAGAACCACTTTTGCGCAATTCGGTTTCAAATATTTCACGATAACACAACATTGTTCGCTTACACAACATGAAATAACATTTTAGTAGAAATGTCACTTTGAAATAAATTATCTTCTCTTCCACGCGCTCAAAGTTTTTCTATCCTTTTCTGTAACACAAACAAAAAATTGTCATCTTGACATCTAATTCTCCCATTTCTAAGAGACATTCAGAAAAGCAATTTCGTTTCTTAATTTTCTACCTTTAGCGCCCTAGCGCGTAAAGAAAGAAGAAACCATTTTCTCTATATTCATAAAAGGTTCTGCTTTTCTTTTTCCTTTTTTTTTCTCCTTCCTTGAATTTAATCTTTTCTATTTCTTTTATATTTGAACGCCTGAGAAACGCAATCGCAATAAAAGTAACACTTGAGTTTGATAACCAAAATGTTTCCTACAATTCGAATCATATGTTTATGTATTTATGATAAATGCAAAATTTGTCAGATGAAAGAAAGAAAGGTAACACTTCTTTTATATTCGGGAAAAAATTGAATAAAAAACTTTTTTTTCCTCATAGGGTATTGTTTCGACAATCTTGCCATTAAAACTAGCTAAGAATGAATAAAATTTTCATCTAAAAGGAAAGAGAGGCGTCGATTTATTCATCCAAAAAGATTGTGTTGGCAAAATAAAACGCAGTGGCAACAAAGAAATCCAGCTTTACAAGAAGACTGTAATTGCGAATTCTTTCCGGACCATCTTCAAAGCAGCATTTAATCTGAATATTTAGCAGCTAGAGATACGGTTATAAATATGAATTAAAAGCAAAACTTCTTTCTTATCTTCTGAGTGTTTGACGCAAGGAAATTTGAGATTTCTTTCAACAAAAGTTTGGAGTTTTAAATTGTGTTTCGTATCGTTTCATAGGACATAAGAATGGTTTGTACTTTTCATTTAACTGGAGAAAAAAAATAAGAATAAATAAAAAATATTTTAAACTTTTTTTAAGGAAGAGGAAGTATTTGGAATTCTTATGCATTTTTTTTTAAATATTGGAAATATATTGTTTGGAAGAATAAAAGATGCAATTTACTAGACGTTCTTTGAATGTATAGAATTAGATTAAGATTACAAATATTATTTACATACTCCAGCATGAATAAAAATGACAATTATTTTTATTGAATTTTAGTTTTTTTACCATTATATACAAAATGCATGTGATCAATAATGATTAATGGAATTTGCTCAAAGTTTTTCTGTTTAGGAAATAAAATGACGATTTTAAGGGAACCTCTGAATAATCAGCCATCTATTTTCGAATATATTTGATAAAGTCTATTTTTGAGATTTATATTATTTATAAATCTTATGAATCTTGTGTCCTTTAGATATAACATAAATTAAAACTAAAAAGGAAAGACTATTAGAAACCATTGTAGGATAATGTGCTAATTTTCTGTTGATTGAAACGTGTACATTTTATTTATAAATTTCTCATATTTCAAGTTTCTTCGTAATATTTTATTAAGTGTAAATTTCTATATAAACGAAATAAACATGATAATTTTAAAGAAAATTAAACAGCCATCTCTCTTTCTTAGTGTGCCCATTCATACAATAATGCACTCTCATTTTGGACTTAAAAATTTACATCACCTATGTTGTTTAAAATGTAAATAAGTGTTAACATTATTTTCAGCCACATCTCACTTAATTTCGTAGCATAATTACCATTAGAATGGTTTCGAATGAAAGAGGAATTTAAAAAAAGAAAGGACACACTAAACTATGAGGTTAAAACTCAATAATTAAAATACTTTGAATAAAATTGATATATATGTAAAAGACTTTTAATATCTCGTATTCTAAAAACTGTCATATAAACTTGGTAGTATGTTGAATTAGAAATTTGATTGTATTCGAATTAAATCGAGAAAAAAAGTATTATACTGAAGTTTTGATTTTTTTCGCCGAAGTTATTTGAAGTTACCTCAAATACATGAAGCAAAAATTTACATTTGTATCTTTTTAAGATTACAATTGTCTGAAAGTTTTCAAATGCAAAGTTATTATCTAGAGTTATAAATTATATTTAATATCGTTACAGGTTTCAATAAATTCATTATATATATATATATATATATATATATATATATATATATATATATATATATACAGAGAGAGAGAGAGAGAGAGAGAGA
>JAOUZG010032859.1:10615379-10641709 GCA_026289955.1 Argiope argentata | reverse complement strand
AGAGAGAGAGAGAGAGAAGAAATAATTATAAATAATTTTAGTGCGCAGGTAATTTTTCTAAAGTTTCTATTTATTATTTTTTTTAATTTGTATTATTCCACCATAAAATTCATTAATTTTCATTTCCTCATCTGATTTAATTTTCCAAATGAATCTTTTTATTGCGAGAAGATGGGTCACTCTCGAAGAAATATTAAAAGTAATTTAGATCTGATTGTCACAAATTATCTAAGAAAGATCTGACTGTCTCAAGTTATTTAAGAAAGATCTGACTGCCACAATTTATCTAACAAAGATTTGGTTCACTCAAATTATCTAAGAAAGCTGTAGCTTTAACTGAAAGCTTTTTATTTTATTTGTATGCGGAGCGTGCATGGAAATAAACGAAAAAATACTATTATTTAAGATATAATTATATTGTAACATCAAAAGTAAAAAAAATGAAAATAAAATCTTGGGTCGTAAATTTCAACTTATCATGTTAGAACAATATTATTTAAAAAAATTATTTACCTTAATTAATTTGTTATTAACCATTTTAAACCGGTTTGAAACCCTCATGATACTCTAGCCGCCCCTCCCTCTTTATATATATATATATATATATATATATATATATATATATATATATATATATATATATAAAAATCTTTTATTTTCAATTTTTCTACTAAACAAAGTTTTGGGGCTCGGCAAATTTTGAGATGAAATAATTGCTATGATTTCAGAGTTTTATAAACACATCTGCCGTCAAAGAAACATACATAATATTAATGTAATGCTGGTAAAAGTAGGCAAAAATATTTTTTGCCGATAAATTTCGGAGATATGAAAACCTCCTAACCAAAATAATATCATACTCTCACTTGATTAAAATGAGAAAATCTATAAACTGAAAAACTTCAAGAATCCATTAATCAAATCTAATAATTTATTTTGGGTTGAAATAAAAGGCAACTTTCGAGCAAAAAAAGATAAAAAAAAGTTATAGAAATTACATTTAACTGTTTCATAATAAGAATTTCTGAGTTCAGTATATCACTACAATCCTGAATAAAAAATGCAAATAGAAAGTGACATTTATGATTTTCATTACAATTTTTTATTTATGCGCTGCCTTATTCAAACGCATGAAAATAATGCTTAAGTTTTAAGACACCGAAGCAGATTTGCATCATTCCTGTGCAAATTGTAAATTCCGCTCATTGTTACAAACGGCACTGCACAGTTATATATACTGACAATTCTATATGAAATATTCCTGAATCTTCCGGAAATACTGTGCGTTTCTCTTCTATGATATTATTTTCTCTATAATTCAGTATTTTCTTTGTTTCTTCTTAAAACAAAATCGAAGGCTATAAAATGAATTCAGTAGTATGTAGGGAGATATTTCCTAAAAATGAAGAAATTTAAATTAAACTCTAATTTGAATAAAAATTCTTTAAATGGAACATAAATAAATTTATAATAGCTATGTATCATTTTTTAAGTGAGAAAATAATTTGAAACAAGAATACTCAACTAACCATGATTCAAGAAAAATGTGTCTACTGTTATTTTATTTATTTCTTCCTCTATCTGAAATTACGTTGAAAAAGATTAGAAAAAGAAACTTCGAAAATGAAACTTCTACATTTTTCTATTGAAAAAGACACGTTTGTTTAAAATGCTACACATAAGTAGGAAGTAACTTTTTTTTTATATTTTTGCTTCATATTTCGTAACCACAGAAATATTTAGATTAGATGCATCTCTCACATTGTTTGAATAACTTTAGGAAAAATTTCACACAAACACTCTTCCTGAAAAAAGTAAACTTTTAGTACAGTCCTGTTGGCTTGAAACAATTTTCTTCTGATAAGTCTTTTAGATTTTCTGAAGTGTTTTAAATGTGAAAGAAATAAAAGCAAATGAATTCTTAAAAATGTTCATTACTTTTAGAAAGAATTTCAGCAATTCTTTTCTTTATCATTTGTCATGCATTACATTTATATAATCTAGGTAATATCATAGACTTAGAGTTTAAGGATAGTTTGAATTATGAAATTTAATTATTACGGTCATTATGGATTTAATTATTATACTTTCAAATTTATAAAGAGTAGGGGAAAATCAATAGAAAAGAAATGGCAAGAAAAAGTAGATTCTTTCCTCCTCATAAAAATGAATTATTTACTTTTATTACTCACAAGCAGTTACGATTCATTTTTAAACAGCGGAAATATTCTTATTCTGAATCTTCATTTCTGAGCCCAATATGTCGGTTGAAATACTTACAGCACAAACAAGTAATATACAAATAATTAAGTAAATTCCTTCTTAGAATTTTTTTTATTTTAGTTATTTTTTATTAAATAATTAACAATTAATATAAATAATTTATCAAAAAAATTTGTTGTTTTCCGAACTTTTGTTGATTCCGATTGACTCGAATTCTTCAAATTCACGTAAAACATACTTAAATCCTCGCATTTCACTGATTGAGCTACCGCCTGTCGATTTCAATTTCCATTACAAACTGCTAAAACTCTGTTTAAAGTATTAAAAATTAATTTTATTTAATTAATGAGCTATTATTAAATTTAATTGATTTTTGAATATTAAAAAAACTGCATTAGCATCAACTGTTATCTACTACAAGTTTTAAAAAATGCATTTGAACTTGAGTGGATGAATAAAGAGTCTTTTTATAACGAATGAAAATTTGAAAACAAAGTATATAAATATATATAGAGAGAGCGTGAAATAATAATAGTAATTTCAGATTGTTAGTATTACAGGACGTGTTCTAAAGCCCTTCTATTCGTCATTTACATATCGACAGCAGTAGCTATTACAACAAGCTTATTGCCCATTTATAATAAAGTAAGCGTACAATAAATAAATAAAAATAATAACTGTTAATAATAAATAAACTGTTAGTGAGATTTTAACACTCGCTGACGACCAACAGCACAGTTAATACATTAAAAAACTCTACATATGACGGGAAAAGATCCAGTTCTTTTATAGTAATTAAGAGGTAAAAGATTATAAAGCATCTTTGATTTAGCATTAAAAGACATTCTAAAAGCAGTATGTTAAGAACAAAACCTGTAAAAGCCTCTTTTGTTTCATTGTGATTTAAGCAACAGAAAGTGAATTAGAAAACTTTTTAGGGGATTAGATGTATAGCATAGTTTTTACTATACATATTCTGAAACTGTCAGTATGGATTTTAAATGCTTTTTGTCAAGTTTTGTTTAAAGACCTCATATCTAAATGCATTTGTCTATGCTCATGCGGCAGAAAGTGAATAATCAAACTGATTAAGTCCAAAACCTCTTATTATTCTGAAATTTTACTATGACGAAGCACTATTTAGTTATTACTTCGGCTAAATTTAATTTGTTCCTAACGAATAGTTTTTAAAAACATTTTTAATGAAATTATTTTTTGTGGAATCATCTGAATAGATATTTTACTCTTTGTTCTATTTATGTTGAATTCGAATATCTAAACATGAAAGTTTTTATGAAATCTTGCCAAAAATATTCATAAAAGTGTAGTACAATATTTTCGTTAACTACTCTTAAAAACATAACGAAACAGACGTATAAATGTACCGATCGAACAAAATCGTTTCGCCTATTGAACAAAAAAAAATTCAAATTGTTCAAACAACTTCTGAATTCAACCAACAACATAACTTAACCTTTTCTTTCTACGCCTCTGACAGTCGTAGGAAACAAACCAATCTCCCCAACAATCTCCATGCTACAGCCATCCGTAATGGACTCGCAACCGTAACGATTACCGTTTCCAATCCCACCAAAATTGCAACGCCGCAATTCCTAAAGTAAATACAACGTAGTTTATATGGAAATGAAAAACCTAGGTTCGGGAGGCTATGATGAAAATATTATAAGCCAGGGATTGTGCCTTTACAAGTATATGATACAATAAGAATATTCTTTTGGGGGTGGGGGGAAGGTTCTATTTCTTTTATGAGACCGAATCTAGGTTTCTACAGAATTCGATTTAATAGAAACTGAAAAACGAATGTTTGTGTTGGTAAAAAATATATGTATATGAATCATTCGAAAAAATGTTTCTAAGTTATATTTGTTAACGATGTTGATAATAACATTTAAAATTAATCCTTTGCGGTATGAAGAGTAATTCGATGCAAAATTATTCAACTAATACATGGACCTGTTTATTACACCAAAAAATAAATACATCCAACTACTTTAAGCTGCGTTTCCCTGAAAAATAAATCTGGTTCAATTTAACATTCTTTAGATGTCTATAACAATTAAAATTTTAAAAAAGGAATAAATAAAATGTCAAAATGATGCACCTTCTTGAATGGTGGCAGAGAGTAGACATACAACCAGAAAGGGTTAACACGTTCTAACACAAAATAAGATATAGTTTTCTGAGAATTCTAAAACCTAAACATAATCTTTCTGTAAGGTAATAAACGTATTGTGTGACTGCTTAAAAATTTAAAATAAAAAATTGACTTTATCAGTATTTTTAATTGATTTTTTTGTTAATATATGTAGGTATATTTGAAAAAAGTATGATGTTAGACATACTGAATTCTCATATTAAATATAATCCAACTAATATAAAAATGAAAATGACATATTGTAAATGAGAATAGGGAAACTATCACTAATCAACCATGCAAAATGATTCAAGAGCAACTAATTCCAATAAAATATTACAGCCTTCAAACATACTTTTAAACTGTTTTCGAAAGAATCGTCATTTTCTATCAAAATTACTTTCTTCAGAGTAATAAAAATGATAAGCCATTCCCCTGTTTACCGAAGGACTTAACAAAGCTAGCTGGTGCTTCCTATGTCTATACATATAAATTAACCTGAGGTCGTTAAATCCTGTACCATGCGGGCTCATCAAATAGAACTAAGCTATGCACGTAATTCTGTATCTCATCCTGAAAGAATCTCCTCTTAATTTTCTTTATTCTCCAAACTCACTGTTTATTCTCACAGCACCTATGAAATTTCTTGGATTTAAATGAAAACTCTTTTTGTGATTCAGATAGGAAGGGTTATCTTACTAATTTTTTAAATTTTCATTAAAAAATTTTTTAAATAGTTTTTTAAATATTTTTTATCTTTATTAATTGGGGTCACGGTGGCTTGATGGTTAGATCTCGGCTAGTGATCCATTGGATTTCAGATTGGAGACCCGATTCTACCAACTAGCCAAAGGGTAAGGGGATCTTATGCACGTTAACCCCTTAACTGGTTTACCCGTACGCCGTATGTGCATCGATTTATCGAATTTTGATATTTGTAAACAAAAAATAAATCATTCATAGCAATTTTAATTCAATAGTAAAATGACTTCGAATACGTAGATAAGCCAAGTATTCCATGGATTTCCATTTGAATCAAAATAAGAAAATATTCCCAAAATAGAAGGTGTCATCTTATTAGATAGTAAGGAAAATAAGCCGGTTAAGGGGTTAAATCCGTCAGAACAAAATACTTTCCCACCAGTGTGGTTTGGTGTGGAGTGGAGAAAGGAAAGGGGGCTCAAAATTACGATGTCCCTTTCAAAATATCCCTAGAGGTGCTTAACAAAGAGATGTTAAAATAACTTCTTTACTCATTGAATATTACTAAAGCTTCATAGATCTATGAATTTTAGTTTAGTTATAATGAAACCTCACTTTAAAGCTACAATATGTATATTTAGACATGAGCCTCTTAGTTTCGAAACTCTGTCAGATGACGAGAAAGACCCCTGAGATGACACTACACCAAAGGGAAAATGTTCTGCCCCGACAGCAACCCGGGTTCGCTTATACGGGTTTCGAACTGGTTTCTGAAAATTTCTTAAGCCTTTTCATTTCTTAAAACCTTTTTTATTTCTTAAAGCCGATGCCACCAGATTCCGTACCACAAGGCCACCACAACCGATACATCTATGAGGAATTTTAGAATAAATAAAATTTAATTACGCGTTCAACCTTAGAAAGGTAAACTTTAAAAAACTAACAAGAATGTTAACCATTCGTCTCAGAGACGAAGTGTATTTAAGATCAATCTTTAAAGCTAATTTAAATAAAAGCATACTACCTGCATATGATTTCATAACTCTTGATTGTCAAGTTGGATAAAAATATTATTTATTTATTTTCGAAGCGAACATTACACATATATGCGTGATGCTCTACGCACATTGCTCTTGAACATAACAAACAAAAACTGCGAGTCATTTTGCACAAATTATAAGGGCAAAATGACACATTTTTTTTCGGATTGTCCAGGTCGTTGAATGTTTAAATACAATTTCAGAAGTTCACTTATTATAGTCCTTGTTGATCGGGGCAAAGTTGATATGTTGAGACACTTCTGCATCCATGGAGCAAGAAGAAATTTAATAAAATCTTCATCTTCCGATTCATTCTCAGAAGTAGAATTATCTTCCTCACTTAATTCTTTCAATAATTTACGGATAACTTCTGGCCTACCTTCACAAATTTTCTCTGTGCAAACGCTTTGACATTTCCAAACATACACAGAAATACCTTCTTAATACTAACGGGACATATAACCATTCGTCTCTGAGGCGACTAATGTTCTGGATATACTGCAAGTAGAAATATTTCGGGGAAAAGGAATGCCCTCATCTGTAGTTCCCAAGGTCAGATAAAGGCACTGAATAGAAAGATCCATTTACCGTTATGGGAAAAGAATAGTCAAAGTTATTTCAGCGTTCGTCCTGGAGACTAATGGTTAAATTTTAGGGTTAAGAAAGTCATTTAAAAAAATATGCTGAAACTTAGAAAAAAAATTCTATTTTTGTATTTTTTATTACATAAACTGAAATACTTATCACATCATATCTAATATTCAAATATTTAGGGGAAATTAAAAAAAATTGTTTAGTATTTTTTGAAAATATTTTTGTTTTTTTTTTAAATGAAAAATGTAAAACGTTTTTCTTATAAAGAAAAAAACATGCTTTTTTTTGTGAATTCATATTTCAACTTTTTTCATATGTTAACAGAGGAATGCAAAACAATTAAAATGGAGCTTCAGCCTGATATCTTAAAACATTTCGATGTTATGAATAGCAAATTTTTGCAAAATGCGTGACAAATTGGAAATATGCTAGTTAAAAAAAAAACTGTGTATTTAAATAAAAACCATATAAATTTATAAAAATCATTTTTTGTTTATTCCTTTTAATCTAAAAATCATCTGTTAGAGAAAAAAAAATGTCATCGAGTTATAAGCCAAAGCTAAAAAGCTAAAGAAAGAAAATGGAAGCCAGTAAGAAGGAATTTATCGTGAATTCTTTCAAAACAGAGAAAAAGCAGCATTTAATTTGAATATTTAGGGGATATATGTATTTTTATAAATACAAAATTAACAAAAAACAACACAAGTACGATGTGAGTACTTTTTTTTCTGCATGCCAGATGCTAAATGGAAAGAAACATACAATTTCTTTTCACAGCAGAGTGGAGAATGAAGTTTTATTTTCTAAGCAATTTCGCTTGTCAAAATCAAAGCTTTTTCATCTGATTTCAGCAATGAAAGAATAAGAAATAATTAAGATAAAAATAATTTTTCCTTGAAGTTTATATATATATATATATATATATATATATATATATATATATATGTTGATTTCTTGTTATATATTTCTTTTATTACACATTTTCAAATAAATTGAAATATAATTGCAAAAAGAATTGTTACGTATTTAGATTTTTTAAAAATTAAGAATTCTAATATAAAATACTGAAAGATAAAATGTGAATTCTGACTTAAAATTCTTAAATATGAAATGTGAATTTAAAATTTTTAGTTCCTTGTAATTTTACGTGATATTTTTTGCATTCAACTAAAATTGTTTCCTTATTATTAAATTAATGTTTTACATTCAGAAAAATGTTTAATTTTAGAATGTAATACATTTTAAAATCTATTTATCACTTATCACTCAACTTGATTTACACAAAAAAATGTTTTTAGATTAAAAATGTAAAAATATTTAACATCTGATTATGCAGTGTAGATTTAAATTTAATGAATACTTGAAGACAATCTTAAATTTTAATTTTAGGTTTATTCTTAATATAACTTTCATATTAGATAAATAGCTGAAAACAGAGTTTCTTCAAAAACGTGTCTTAAAAACTTTACACAAAAAAAATTCAATAATTTTTTAAAATGTCTTATTAATGGTAAAAATATTACCAATTATGCTTTATTAATACATGTTTCACCAAATACGTCTTCACAATATTTTTCACAGATTTTCACAAAATTAATTTTTAATCAATTTTACAGATATGAAATCTCGCGACTTTTTTTGGTTATATTTTATACCTACGTCACTTAAAAAATGTCGATAGTAAGTGAATAAAGATATAGAAAAATCCAAAATAGAGTTTAAAAATCATTTTTGTGTCATTGCGTTTACATTCATGAAAAAATACAGGTCGCTAATCGATGAAGTTTTTAAAAGCTTTAATTAAAAAGGATATATATCCCATACCGTTTTTGTGTTATAGTGTTTACATTCATGCAAAAATACAGATATATAATCAATCAAGGTTTTAAAAGCTTTAATTCAAAATGATGTACATCTCATTCAGTTGCGAGAAATGTTGAAAGAATTTCATTTTTCTATATTTATAAGCTCTGGAATTATCCCATTTACGTGTGTATAAAAGTAAAGGCATATAAACATTAAGCACCTTGATATGTTATGTTAGAAAAGTAATACGATTCCGCAGTTTATATCTAAAGCTACTTAACGAACTTTAACTATGAATAAGCTTTCTATGAATAGATTACTTTATACTAAATTTGATTTCTTGACCAGAGTGATTTGGGTTACAATATTCTAGACAGACAGACAGACAGACATAACAAAGCATTGTTTTAGGATACTATAATGTGTAAAGGTTCATTGAAATATCAAATTTGGTTCCCTTTACGATTATTGTACTTTCTTTAGGTATATTTTGAATTTTCCTTCCAATCATTATGCAACTAAGATATTCAAGCCACAGAGACAGTCAAGATTGTCATTATCAAATATATAAGGCTGGCCTGACAGTTTTTTTCGTACACACCACTCTGTTTTTGTTGTTGTTACTAATGGCACTTGCCAGGGAGAAGCGCACTGGCAGCCGTTAGTGATTTTAAGCTGCATGGGAATCTCTTGATTTTTGAAGCAGCGTCAACTAGGGCCAAGAATACGACTTAGCTATACACTCATCACATTCGCTTGAACAGTACCTTTTTGCAGGTGGATACATTCACACATAGTACACAGAAGAACAACCATGCCCTAACTGGTATTTTAGCCCGGGACACCCAGATCATAGCCCCTGTCACAAACCACTCTTTTAATCACCACCGTGAATCTTTTTTTTATACAATACCACAAAAATGGATATCTCTTTCTTAGGAAAAATTAAGAATATGGTAACACATATTAGACTTATGAGGATCTAATCGCTTTATTAGATCTTTTTAAATATATTAAATGCTTCTGAAATTGTTAGTAGCTTCCTTAACATTTTTGCTGTACTTGAAATTAAAATACTGGTTCCATAACCACTGTCATTTTGAGAGAGTTAGAATACGAAATGTAGCAAAGTGTGACAGTGGGATTACTGTCGAGAAAGCAAAAATGAAGTGTCCATAGAGATCATATTTACTACGGTAAAAGTCCACAAGCTCGTGCTTTGAGCAAGAAATAGTACACTGAATAAAAATATAGTTCAAGGAGATTGACATCACCATATCTTGGGTGAATAAACCATAACCAGATTCGAGCCCCATCTTTCAGATAACTCGGCGATGCATCTAATATACACTAATAAGCAAATCAACCGCATTGTCTGATATCACCTCATCGCTCAAAGACTCGTCCATCGATCTCTCGAATGAAATTGACTGGATGGAAGAAGAAGTAGTACTGTCCACGAAGATTTTAAACTCACCAGTATTTATACCAGTCGAGGTCAACAAATTTGAATAATAGGCGTTGCCAACAATAAATAATTAAATTTTGCCCGCGTAGTTCGAATCCAGTTTACTTTGAGACCATGGTTTGGAACTGTAAAAACAACACAAGGACATACAAATGTCTAACAATTTTTAATTATATACGCAAAACTACACACTGACAAAATGAATATTTTATTATACAATCTCCGTATTTGATAAGTATGCATTTTTTGTTATGTGAGCAAATTTAAAGTGTCAATTACCTACATTAGTTAGATATTCATCAGTAGCTGTTGTAAATATGTAGGACATGCTTAACAATTTTAACAATAGACAGCATTCTTTAAGTCACCATAATGAATCTTCTTTTATTTTAAATTCAGATTCTTCAAACATATATTTCTCGGTTTTTGTTACAAATCAAGATCATGATCTAATCTATATGATCTAATTGTGTGATTGTTAATGGTTGCTGCAAATGAGAGTGTCATCCTTCACATGTGTATTATTTACACCACTCTACAAGTCATCACTGTGTTTCTTGTTTTCTATAATCTCCGTATTTGAAAAGCATAGATTTCCAGATCTCAGGCCGGATTAAGGGTAAGATCTTTGCCGATTTGACGAATATTCAGCTTATGACTAAATAATGTTTGCAAATATGTTAAGCACGTTTGATGTTTTTAAAAGTTCAGCCACATTTTTAGGCAAGCATTTTTAAAAGGTGGTCTTTTCACTACTATTAGATTATCTTGCACTTATATTAGTGATTACTCTTATTAGTAATTACTATTTCAAGCACTTAAAAATATTAATCCTTTTAATTTATGCTTCAATGGACTTTACGTATCTTTTTCACTTAATATTATTGTTTTTCTCGTATTTTAACATTAACTTGATTTCTTTTACATTATACCCATTTTTGCATTGGAACATTTATTTATTTCTAATCCTTCTGATTGCTTTTATATTTTTATCGGATATTTTTTTAGAAAAAAAAACGAATTAAAATTTATAATATAAGATTTAATAGGAAATATCAATTTAAAAATCCATCTTTAATTGATGAAAAAATAGTAATGTTTGGGGATTATTAATATAAACGAAATTTCTAAGAAATTAAAATGAATGGAAATAAACTTTTTTTGTAAAATGAAAACATTAACAGAGTGATTTCAAATTTAAATGGTTATAGCTAATCGTAATACTTACATGTCAAGAAATTAAAGTATAATTATAATTTTTAAAACTATAATGTAAACATAATCAAAATATTTAATAATTTAATAATTTTGAGAATAAAATTCTTGAAAGAAAATTATTTGTAAATGTTTAATAATTTTATTCGTAATGATTCTTCATTAAAAGTTACAACCAGTAGTTAGATTTTGTATTTGTTATATAAAAGCCCATTAAAGCGCATATCTAAGCATTATGAAAGTTAGTTGAAAAAGTTTTATATACGTAAATTGAAGGAATGTAGTGATAATGCCAAGATATTACCGTATTAAAATATTTAAGACACTTTATAATTAAGTCTTCTCTATTTGCAAGAATTTCAAAATTCTTTCTATGTTTATTTAATAGTTAGCAGTTTATCTAGTTTATTTAGTAGTCAAATCTTCATATGAAATAATTTCAGACATTTTTTTCTATATTTTACGTCTGAAAAAGTTGTTTCACAACATTAATAAGGAAATCTTTCTTAGACATATCAGTTAAAAAATTAAATGTCATGTTTCAAAAATTTTGAAATGCTAATTTGTGAAATTCCTCTTTATTTCCATAGCATTTTCATATTAAATTAGACACTTTCATATATCAATATCACTGCACAATTATCAAAAAGTTTATAATGTAATATTTTGCAATATGTTTTACCGAATTACATATTTTGTACCTAATGCACTATGTAATAAAATAACGCAACCCAGACATTCTCACTGCCATTACTTCAAAGTAATATGGAATCGCATTTAGAATAAATCAGATTTAATTTATTCTGGACGACATACTTAATAACAAGTTTCGCAACGCTTTAGAAAGAGCATTCTAATTTAAATGTCGTCTGCGAATGAAAAAGCATTACTTTGGTCGTTCGGTTGGAAAAGGAAGCATAACTTTAAGAAAAGATTATCGTCTTAATGTCTCGTTATTTTTAACACTCTATAATTATCTACAAGATCACTGGGAATTCAAGCAGAACACTTTTGTCTAATTGAACTAGAAAGATTACGCGATGAGACATTTCTATCTTTTTATTTTAAAATATTTTCACACATTTTTATTTATTAGTTTCTTTTTCTCCCAAATAAAAATAAGGAAAATTAACATTCCCGCTGTTATTTTTCTGATTTTTTTTAAAATTTAAAACTCGTTTGAATATTTAACTTCAAATGTCACTTTATTGCAAATTATCTCATTTTTACTTTTTCAGGCCAAGAAATCTTTGTTATTCTATAAACAAAATAAAAGTTCATTTCATATATGAAATGTTTCTATTCCTAACAGAATTCAGAAAAGTAATTTTGTTTCTTAATTTTTCATCTATGGCGCTAAAGCTAGTCTATGGTAAGGTTATATGGTTTGAAAAAGTTTATGCCGAATGCATTAAGAAATTTTATTCTAATCTTAAATTCCATTTTCTATCTTACTTTCAAATGTGAGTGACGAAGGAATGCAATCAAACAAAAAAACATTCATAAAAATCTTTCAACTTTCAAGAATGTGTAATAAAAACAGTTGAATAAAGTAAGTAACTAAAAACTGAACTATTAAAAAATTTAAGAAAAATTCTTGCTTAGGTTAAAAATGATTATATCAGCAAGGAAGGAATAAACATTTTATATAAAGAAAAGAAATGGCGGTGAAATAATCATCAACTCAGCTAGTAAAGCAAATATAGAGAAATGAAGTTATGTAGGACGAATGTTATTTTAAATTTTTTCTAAAACTTATTTTCTGGAAAATCAACATTTAATCATTATATTGAGCAGCTTGAGTTATAGTTATAAATATCAAAGTAGAATGTTGAGCAAAACATCTTTCATTTTCAGAATGTTTTGTAAAAGAAAAGAAAGTTTTCTTTTTATAATGTTACTGAAATATTATCTTTTATTTTGCAACGATTTGGTATTTGAAATTAAATATATTGCTTACCACCGGAATGATAAAACCCTCCACGCTTTTGTACATGTGTTTGGATAAGTTTAATTCATCAAAATAGAGATGAGATAAATAAGTGAAACAAGGAAATGCTTACATTTAATAATATCATAAACTCTGTTCACTCGTATACTAAATAAATTGTAAATAATGTTTAGAAGCGACATGGTACTCAAATAAACGTGATTTTTTTAACGAAATAGTACCTAATAGAATGGGAATCAAAGTTAAGGAATGAATGCTTAAAAGGTAAAGCTTACCTTTCTACGTCTCACTTCTTAGTGAAATAGAATCATCGATAAATAGTCGTCTTATGATACTGAAACGAACAGTAACTCATTTCTTTTTCTGCTTAGATAAATTAAAAACAATGAAAAATTTCCCCATTCGCCGTTTCTTTCCAAGTACCAATACATTAAACAATGAAAAAAGAAGCTTTATTCCATAACTATGCGCAAGCAACATTAATTAAATAAGAGGTGTGTGTGAAGAATAGTGATAGTAAAAATCAACTATACCAAATCAATACTTAAATAATTTACTTGTGCGAAGGGCATAAATTCACAATGCAATTACGCTCCAAACAGAAAACTAATATTTGAGTGAGCTCTTACCATTTTATACATACCATACAAGGATTTCAGAAAATTTTATACAACAAATATGTAATTTTCTAGAAGAAACTACATATCTCGGTTATTAATACAGATATCTCTATAATTCTTGCATTTTCCATAAAACAATTTGTACCGATAACCTCTTATCATAGTTGAAAGATCTTCACTTGACATTTATTAAAATATATATAAATACATCTTTTTAATGATGAAAAGAAATTTAATTGAAAATTTTTATTACAGATTCGAAATAATTTTTTCCGTTTCTCTTCTGGAAATAGCAAAATTCAAAGGAAAGGAAAAATAAGTATTTAAAATGTGTATGAACTTTTAAAATTTAGTAGCATATTAAAAATAGAATAATTCTAAATCCGTGAAAGAACTTTTTTTCTTAAACTGAACTTAAAGTGAGTGTTGCTTTTAAATGGGATGGAAAATGAATGCCATTTGAATTCTATAAGTAAAATATTTACTCTATTGTGAATCCATACAAAGTTACTCGGAGAATAATAAATTCTTAATACGCTATACACAAAAAGGAAAAGGAAAAATCCAATAGTTAAAAAAAGTAACATTTAAAGCAAATTGGAATTTTATTTTCATATAATAAGTTGTTTCTTTTGTTCTATTTAAACCGAATAGAAATGAATAAAAATTTCATCAGAAGATATTTAGTTACATCAGAGTTTTCTTCGAAACAATTTGTTCACGGCATTTGTTCCAGATATTTTTTTTAAAAAGTTATAAACTTGTTCCAACAGGTTCTTCGCATGAAAGTAGTTTTTAATCTGAATATTCAGCTGCCAAATGTAACATTATATATATATATATATATATATATAAAGTATGAATTAGATAATTTTTCCATAAATCTGGTATTATTTTAAAGTAAAGAATTTATTAACCAAAGATATCGTCCTTTAAGAAATTAATATTTCAATATCGGAGAATGAGCAAAATTGTAGATTCTTTAAAAAATGTCTTATGCATACTTCACAGTTTTTCTGATAATTTTTCTGTATTTTTTCCCTTTTTATTTCAGATTATAATTTCTTTTCGAAATAAGGAATCTAAAATTTTTTTTTATTTACTTATCCATTTGTATTTCAATTATTATTATTTTTTTTACCTATTTACAATATTTTTCAATTTCATTTTAATATAATTTTTTGATCAATCTTTGTGACATTTTTTTTCCTTTAAAACTCCAACAACATTATTTTTCCTTTCCTTCTGATGCTCTTTCGCCTAAATTGGATTTTTCCATTTTCTACATCTCCGGAAAGCAAGGCAAGTTGAAAAAAATAGGAAAATATCCAATCGAATTAATGACATGTAAGAAAAATATTTGCCAGGAATATACGCCGAATATTACTTTCATTTCAGATTTTCGACGTAAGTAGAAAATAAAAGCATTTTTGCAGTTTACTTAAGAGTCTTACTTCAAGAAAATTCCCACAAACTGATTGCACATATTTTTTGCAGCAATTCTTTTATATTATGAGAGAGAAAAACATTTAGAATTATATCGCTTTTGCCACAGAAACTAGATAGTTAAATTGGAGAATTTATATACGCCGTAAATAAATGAGAATACTTTCTTGGTTTAAATATTATTTTCTAAGAAAAATCGATCGCTTACGTGAGATGATTTTCTCTTAGAATGATTTTGAGAGTTATCAATGAAACACGCTTTATTGTTGGCTCATTTCTAAAGAACGTAAATACTTATTTATTCTTGAATTTCGCATATTTAGTAAGGGTGTCGATTCTAATGATGTTTACTATCTATTGCAGTAATGTTTGCCAGTAAATATATGAAATGTGTGTGGGTCTTTCTGTAATTTACTAATGTGTGAAGTGATCTTATTACGCTACACAATAGCAGCACAGTAGAAAGTGACACGATCAGCAAACATACGATTCATGCCAATTTATATAAAAAGAAGAAAGAAAACATAGACCTTTTATGCTGGCAAGTAGCATATAAACATATATAATGTTTTTTTGTCCTACGATATCTGTACCATGTTCCCTGTTGTGTTATTTAGCTATCATATTCATAAACTACACCAGATTTCACTTTCCTAATCAGAATGTCCTTTACTGCTATGAGCATTTAATTCCCTCCTACTTACACATTCGTTTGAAATTAGTCCTTATTATTTGTACAACATTTAATAATTACCTTTTTTCTTTACAAAGTAACACTTTGCTAGCTCATTGAACTAAAAAATAATGTCGTTTATTTGTCTTTTTAGTGAAGAAGATAAAAGCCAAAGATCAAGTTAGGCACTACAAATGAAATATCATTCTGAAAAATGTGAATAGTTCATTTCTGAAAGTATATATGTGACTTACGTCCAAAATATGCTTACTCATTCGTTAGGAAATGTTCATTAAGATTTGTATAACATTTAATAAATTTAATAATCAACTTTACAAAAGAACACTTTTCTAGCTCATTGATAAAAAAATAATGTGCTTTATTAATTTCTGAAGAAAATAAAAACCAAAGATCAAATTAGACACTACAAATGAAATCTCTTTTAGAAAAATGTGTGAAGCTATCCCCCAAAAAACTTATATATAACTTTCTAATTTTTGAAAATCGGAAAAATATGAATAGGTAATTTTATCGGAAATACTCTAATAATCAATTTTGGAATGATTTTTCTGAACAAAGAATTTTTATTAATAGAAAATAAAGTGAAATTTTAGTATATATTAGCTTTAACTCCAGAAAATATTATTATTGAAAACTGATTTTTTCTCTACTTTTGTTAAAATAAAAGAAATTGTTTTTAATTATATCAATTTTATAGTCAAACATTTTTTTGAGATTTTTTATATAGTTTCTAAAAATTGCAATTTTCTTGAAGATTGTATTAAATTGGTTCTAATTCATTGTTGCAACAAATTTCAAACGATTATGAATCATTTATTGAATTAATAATTTAGTGGAATAATTTCCTGCCATTGTTAAAAGCAAAGGGTAAAAGGTTCTATTTATTGTCTTCTCAATTCATAGAGAATGAAAAAATAAAAATAAACTTTTGTCAAAAGATAACGGTCAGTTTTATATATATTATCCAGTCACGTAAGTATATTGACATTTTGATGTCATCTTACTATTTCAACAAAACAGTTAATGTATGCAATATGAAGAAGCATACATAAGACTATTGAAATCCCACTATTTTATTGATGCAAAATGATGGTATAAAAACAATTTGATCTGGAAATGCACAAGAAATTTAAATGAAATTGAACAATCAATATTCTATTGAACTATTTGATCTCCAAGAGAGGTTAATGTTAAAATAAACTATGGCATTTATAGGATTTCTGAAGTAACCTTCTGTGGGAAAATTTGTAAGACTTCTTTCAAAGATGAAATTCTGTTTTTAAATATCTTAATATTCAGTTACATATTTTATCATTCAAAAATGAAATTGTGTTTCATAAGTTATATATAAACACTCTGCTCAGCATGATAAAAAAAGAAGAAAATGGAGGCAGTAAAAACTTGCATAAAGAAAGAAATATTTTGCCATGCACTTTCAAAAGCACACGCACCAGCTTATGGTGTTTCCCTCAATCCTTCCTTAACCTTGGTTTTCCATTTCCATGTAAACTGCATTGTGTTTACTCTGGGAGTTGCGGAGTCGCAATTTTGGTGGGATCAGGGAAGGGGGCCGTTGATTCTGCAGCACGTAGAATGTCGGGAGTGTTTGTTTATTCCGACCAATGCCCGAGGACGTTGGTAGAAAAGGCTCAATTATGGTTTAGGTTGAATTTCAAGATCGATTCATAAGATTCGGATTCATGATGGATTCATTCTAGCTTAATCAACTCTCATTCGATTTCATGGTGTTAATACAAACTAAGTAATATAGCACGACAATAAAAAGATATTTGAAATTAGAAATTATAATTTGGAGGCGCTTGTTTTTAAGTTGTTATTTCCTTTTATAAGTCTTTTAGATAACTTATAATTTTTTTATATTAACTTTTCTTTTTTTTGTTATTAGAAAAGGTTTGGTAAAATATTTAATTATCACGTATTGCAAGGGTATAATATCGAATAATTTTGACCTCTGATGGTTAAATAATTTATGTCCAAGAATTTTCTATGTTCTAATTTCAATGAATTAATGCTGTAAATATTTCAGTATTAATTCAATTTGTAATAAACCTAGGATAATAGGAAAAAAATATGTTAATATTTTAATATTATTGCCCTTTGCGTATTGAATCTAAAACCATTGCTTGATATGTTGTAATTACTATTTTTGTAAAAGTTCTTGATTACATTTCTTAGGGTGTACGAAGAGATTTTAGTAGATTTAGTAGATAGAGACAAGTAGATTTTTCTTAACGTGTGGAATTATTGTGTGCGAATATGGTGCTTTTGATGATTCTGCAAAGCAAGGGGAAAATCAACAAGAAAATGCTGTCTTTTTGGCTCAGATGTAGCGAGTCTTCCTCGTGTTCTAGGAGTCCTGGTTTCCAGTCCCGATTGGGCATGGTTGCTCTTCTGTGTGATATCTGTAAGATGTGTGACTTTGCCAACCTGTAAAAAGTGGTTGTGCAAGCTAATGTGATGAGAGTGTAGCTAAGTCGTACTCTTGGCTCTAGTTGGCGCTACTTCAAATAAAAAACGAGATATGCTATTTTCGGCTTTAATCTACTGTTGTATCAGCCGGGGGCTTGTCCATGGCAATGCCTAAATAACAACATAAAGGAAATGCATAAAAATGAAATGAATATAACTCGAATGTCTTGAAATTATGAGCTGCAAATACATTTAGAATAAAATACACTTCTGAATATCTGAACAAATGTGGTGTAGGGTACGCTGCATATGGATTTAAAAGAACTTCGGATAGGGTTGAATTATTTTCTTTGCCCATCTTCATAAAAAAAGAGTGTTTACCCTAATTGCTATAAAACTCACTTCTTATCTTATTATCTCACTTCTTATTATGTATTAAGACCTGCAATCATTTCAAGTCAATTAGAATATGAACGTGAATTATAGAAACCGTTGCAAGTAATGTGTCGTTAAAATAGAAGACTCTGTACAGATAACTTATGCATCTTTATATACTGCGCTGCATATTTCAAGAATTTATTAGAGGAAAAATAAATTAAAGGATATAAACTGTTCACAATTTAAAATAAATTCTGTAATGCCTTACTTAAATGCAGGGAGCATAAACAAAACAATGTGGCAAATATTAGTCCTGATTCTTAAGAAAATTGATGTAAGTAGATTTTATTTTTCGTTGATAAAGGATACACAGATATAAAAATGTAATAAGATAAGAATCAAAATTTGCAATTTTTAATTTTTGGAAAACCAAGCCGGATAGTCACGAATCGAATAATGGGAAGTATACTGTATTATATTAATTCTGTTAAAAGTTTCATTTTTTATCTCCTGAATTTATTGGTTGCATTTGAGATTTAATGACTTCGCTGATGTGATGTTCAGTTTTATTTTATGAAACATTGTTGTTTAACTAATTGTGAAAACGTTTTATAATAGCTTTTCTCCTCAAATGTTAAACAATGCCCAAATCATATTTGCAACTTATGAGTTTCTAAATTTATTGATCATTTTAAGGTTTATTTATTAAGTTTTAAAGAACTCATATTACATAGCCTCGAAAATTAAATGTACTTTTTTACTCCTTTGCAATAAATAGCATACTACATTACAAAGTTTAAAAAATAATATATAAACATAAAAAATACTTTAATTAAATTAATATAAATTCAAAGTGGAAGTTAAGTCTAAAAATTATAATAATTTTAAATCGACATATGATACTTAATTCAGCTTCCTTACAATTAAAACGACCTAAATGGCATAAATTTGTGTTCCAAACTGTGTATAAAAATTTATATTAAAAGTGTTCGAAAAGTTCTAGATAAAGTAATAAGTTAAAGGGAAATGACTGGTTATTTTTAAATAAATAGCACTTTGTTAAAAATTTATGTTGACAAAATTCCAGTTATTTTGTATTCATACTTTAAGAATTAACAAATTATGTACTATTAAATTCCTTTTCCTTCTTAAAATTCGTTATCAATACATTTTTTTTCTTTTAGGCATTTTATTTCTTAATAAACAAAATATATTTAAAACTTTGAGAGACTAAACTTTGATTTTATATGAAAATGTGCATTGAAACCGTACCTGGTGTAAGGATGATAGGCCTTCAGCTGTCGTAGGGGCAAAGATGGGACTACACCACAAAAAACTTCTATTTTCCTGTTGCTGTGATTGGATAGAAATAATTTTCTACGAGCATCTACCTCAAGGGGAAACAATAAATTCTAGGAAATACTGTCATCAACTGAATCAATGAACACTTTCATGACGAAAAACAACCGCTGGACCACATATAACAATAGTCGTAAGATAGAGTTTTTACAGTTTGGTTGGGATGTTTAACCACAAGCTGCATATTCTCCAGATCTCAATCCATCTGATTATTACTTCGATCCTTAAAAATATATCTTCACGATAAGTGCTTTAAATCCACCAGCGAAATAAAAGGTCACCTCGAGGATTATTTCTTGTAAAAAACACAAAAATTTCGAAAAGGAAGGAGTAATGAGGCTTCCTGAGAGAGATGAAAGAAGGTAATACACCAAATATCTTATGTATTAAGATAAATAATATATTAAAAAATAAAATTTGTGTATTCATTTGATACTAGAAATAGAAAAGAAATTCACAGGACACCTTAATACATAGATTTGTAGAGGAGTAAACATGTCCTTAGTGAAAAGAATATCGATCTTTTCGTAAAAAGTCAACAAGAAATACAAAAGAAAATGGGAAAAAATATAAAAAAAGCAAGTAAGCAAAGTTGAAACTGCTTCTTTTGCCCGCCCAGAATGTCCACTTGCAACTAGGGATATCTCGCTGTCAGTGGACAAGGAAGTAGATGTCAACGTGTCACACAGGTTTGCAGAGATCAGTCAGGAAACATACAGAAGTAAGGCTGGAGTATTGAACTAGTTAAAGCGCCACATGATAAGTAAAAGAAACGTTTGCGAGTTATCTTTTTTCTTATCTCAAAAGAATTCCAAGCACAAGTTAGTATTTTGGAAGAATTATTTGGTTTACTGGTTTATGCTGATCATTCGTAAAAACGAATAAAATTCAATACTGCACAGAATAAAGAGGGGCAAAGCAAATACACAAGTTAAATACACAAAAATTGCTCACAAACTAGCAGAAACACACAGTAGATGATATAATGAAGAAGTATTAAAAAATAAAATGAATTATATTAAAACACAAATAAAAAAAATCTATGTAAATATTTCTAGACAAACACATTGAAATATATATTTTTATAGAAGACTAATAAGAAAATTGTAAATGAAAACCAGCCAATATACAAGATGTAGGCGTTCAATATAAATATAAAAGTGTCTTAAAAAAGCTATTATAAATATTTCTTAAAAATGTATTCATATCTCCGAAAGAAAATTGTTAAAAGCAGAGAGAACTTAAAAAGGAAATGAATTAACTTTCTTTTTTTTAATAGTTACAGAAATTTAAATGTAAATTTATGAAATAAAAGAAATTACTGAGCTCTTGCTTAAAACGTCGAATTTTTCTAGGAAAGTTTCTGACATTGAAAATAATTTCAACTTAAATTTATTAGAAGACAAACACATACTTGAAACTAAAAGAAAATTTTCGATATGAACTGGGATATCCGAAATAGAAATTTTTGATTCCATTTGTAATTTAGATGGAATTTACTAATAGATTTCAGAATTTACTAAATTTTTAAAGATGCCAACTATAATTACAATCTAGATTTTTTAAAGCATAAAATGTTACTTGAGCTTAAAATTGTTTTCTAGATTTAGATGATGCCAATTTAAGATTCTTTAAATCTAGTGAATCTCTAGTGAAGTGCTTGGTTTTCTTTTTTAATTTGAGCTAAAAATCGTTTTCTAGATTTAGAAGATGCCAATTTAAGATTATCAACTCTACTGACGCTCTTTTAAAAAGTGCTTGATTTCCTGTTTTAATTTGACATTCACTTAGCATTTTTTTATTAATATTATTAATCAAAATAAATTATCTTAAAGGAGAATCTACCAAAATACCACAGATTTAAAAAAATGATTTTATTTCAATTTGCCATTTTTTTTTCTTTGAAAAGGTGAAGAATTCAAATTAAAGATTTCCCAAATTTATCAAATAGTAAAAGAGTACTCTTAACGATTTTAAATTTTTTTATTGGTTCTCGAAGTATAAACTAATTGTGTGCCAACAAGTATAGCACAAGGCTTACAGATGTAAGTCATTTCACAATTAACAGTAGGATGAATTTAGAAAATAAAGACATTGGCACAAATGCAAAGAAAAAGGTGGGGAAGCAAATACACAAGTTAAATACACAAAAACTGCTTACAAACTAGCAGAAACACACAGTAGATGACATAATAAAATAAAATAAAACATTCAAAACACAAATACAAAAGAATATAGTTTAAATAACACGGTAATAATAGTATAAATAATATGGAGGAAAATACTATTAATAGATGCACAAAAGGAAATGTAAGAAGATTTATTCTGCGCAAATACAGATAAATGAGGAGGCCAAGTGATATTGTTCTTTAGAAGACGATTCCTGGATTTACATCTTTCGTGAATAAATTTAGTGCACTCAAATATCAAAGGCTTGGCATCCTGGACTGCACCACTGTAGCACAAACACCTAATTGAGAACTTATTAATGATTTTTTTAATAAAATATATAAGATGAGAATAACTATTACAGTTACTTAATTTAAATGTCAAAATTTCTATAAATGAATGAAATGTTTCGTAAAAAGAAATATTTTAAATAAAAAGAACGACAATTGATATATATACGTTTACCTACCTCTGATATCGGTTTCCGCATTCTACCCATCAGTGTTGCAAAATAATCTTTTTTTTCCCCAAAATCTTTTATCATTGTTTTCATTGCATTAATTGATCTTTTAGAGGTCTTTTACGTAAATTGTAAAGTTTTTAAATTAACGATGAACGGTGGCTGCAGTAGATTGATTAAGATAAAAAAAAAGTTTCAAATGCTGTGCTAAGTGAGACGCATTTCACAAATTAGAACTTAAAATAAGATTCAATGAATAGTTTCTCATTTATAATTCAAAATACTGGCGATGGTGCCACGTAATCAAGAGTTTGAAATTGTGCAATTTCTTACTGCGTTTTATGCAAAATTTTAGCTGTCTTAAAGTGTAAACCGCCACATTTTACGTCATAGACAATTATTCGAATTACATTTTTTCTTGAGAATTCCATTTTCCTTATTTTGTCAATAGTCTCCATACAAAATTAGGGGGCTCTGCGGTTGATAGCTCAAGCTTCAGAGCTTTCCGAGTGTTTAGGTCAGTTTAAAAAGAAACACACTGTAGATTCACATTTTTTTTCTTTTCTTTTTTAAATTTTATTTTGTTGTAATATTCTAAAATTAAGATATACAAGGGAATTTGAAATTTCTAATAAAATATTATTTAGATTTGGCAATAGAAAAAAAAAGCGGAAATTATTTGGAAATTTCCAAAAGTTGGAATATTTGGAAGTTTCGAAATAACTTGGAATCTATATATAATGATAATTTACCTTTGAACAATTTTTGACGATAAATTGTTGGCTTCTTTGGCTTAGTTATAAATTCATTGAATTGTTGGAACGATTTTTAAATAGTTGCCAAAAAAAAAAAACCCACGAATAAAACAATATATCTTATTAGTTTTATGTCATTAATATAAAATCTATTACTTATTTGGGAAATTTAATAACAGACAAACATAAAATAATAGTTTTTTATATATTTCTCTATTTTTATTATAAAATATAAGAATGCCGAAATCCTGGCAAGGGGATAGTGAATCTTCCCTATGATCTGGTTGTCTTGGTTTCGATTCCTGTTTTTTTGTCATAATTATTTGTCACCTGTTCTATCATTGAGATGTGTGAATGTTTACCCCTGTGAAAAGTTGCCTTTGCAAACGAATGTGATTCGTGAGTAACTAAGGCCACGTTCCTACGACCAGAAGGTCTTCAGAGGGGCTAGGCGCTCTCTCGTTTTACCCCTCGTGGTATCTTGTGGTCCTTTGATGCCTGGACATTTTACCAACAATTTACGGGAAAACTTCGGACGCATCCACAGACATCAAAGCACCCCAAGAAACCGCAAGAGGGGTAAAACGGGGGAATACGGTGCTCGTCTGAAGATTCGATGCGCCGTGTGAACGTCGCTTAAGAGGCACTCTTGACCCTAGTTGAGGCTACTTTGTGGACAATAGACGGTACAAATAGAACGGGAAAAATAGATGATGTGTCATTGTGAACAATAGACTCACTATCGGCTTAAAATCGCTGACCGCAAACAAGCTTGTCCATGGCAAGCGCCATTAGAAGCAACAACAACAACTTCTTCGAATGATGAAATATTCCCCAAACAATAACTTTTAGAACGGATATTCAGTTTAATTGTCGTTCCACAAAATATTATTAATACATGCAGATCATTCTCTATTTCCATTATCATAGCAAAAGTCATAGAACTGCTTCATCTATGTAACGCTCCAGAAACCAATCCTTTAAAGTTATTCTATCCGAATAATAAACGTGATTGTGTGAAAATAATTTTCTGGTCAGGAAGCTACTTTTTTTTAATTAGCTGCTCCATTACCCGTCATGCACTGCTGATCAGTAAACATTTCCGTTCATCTATCACTGTCAAGATGGCGAAGTATCGACATTTATTCTTTTTATATCAGTTTTATCAGAATGAAGTAGGCTTAGATCTTTTGGCTGTCTTATTATTTTTACTCAATTTTCGTCCTGATTCTTTCCAAATATTTGAAGAATGACGCACTAGTGGATTTAATTCCTTAAATAACTTTAAGAATCCAAATTTGAATAAAATATTTTTGGTATTCTACATGACGTATTTGATATTTTAAATTTTATAAATCAACCAATAAGGTTTTTCTTTGGAAAGATAATTCACAAAGCTGCTATCTTAAAGATAGTGAAAATGAAAAAAAAAATGTTGGCTATTTTTGCAATTTGAAAATGAACTCAAACCCGGAGGCAGGCCAGTAATTACCCTCTCATTCCTAAGAACAATCTAGTTCAGGTACTTCAGAATACAGGAAAGTCCGCCCAAGAAAGACAAAAGACCATCTCTAAAGGTTAACAATGTTGTGAGCATTAGCAATCGTTACTTTTCTTTAAATCCAATCGGACAAACATCTGTAAGTTACAAAACAAGAGCACTTATATTCAATGAATCAAAATGAATGAAAAAATAGAAATTTCCTAACATTATCAAGCCATCTAAAATGTAGCCGTTGTTTGGTTCTTTGGGTGTTTGGGGCTTTTCAGATTTATGTACGTAGATATTGAATCGCAGTCTTGAAATCCGTCATTTGTGTTAATACTTATGCCATTCAAGTATCTCCTACAAGTGAGATCTCGAATTTGGAAGGAAAGGGGAAAGGAATAAAGTGACTAAATTCTGGTACTTGGTATCGTTTGAAATTACAAAGAATATCATAAAGTTGGTGTCGCATTTCATCAAAATTCATTATCAATATTGCCAAAAAGAATAAATATTGTAAACAAAGAATGAAAGAAATAAAATAAGTGGTCATAATCGATATTGGTATAAATTCTATGGACCTTAATATAGTTACGTTTTCAGCGTAGCGGGTTTGGATTGAATGAACTTTACTTGAGGACAGCACAAACAAATTTATTTACAGCTATTTACAGGTATTTACAGGATGACTTGATAAAGTAAAACTTCGGATAAAAAACAATCCATAAGTCAAAAGTCACTAACAGCGTAAATACAAGCCTTACGCGCAATAAACACAGACTGCAAAACAGATATCGTATAGCACAGCAGACAGTAAATCACAGCGAGCTTAATTATTCAACGTTAAGAGCAAACGCAAACACAGCTCACTAATAATAAACAAGAAAAATAATCATCTCACTACAACGAGTCGCTACTTTTCCGAGAGGAACTTCCAGATTTCGGCAAACTGTCCCTTATATAGCCGAATGAGCGAGCACGCGATGCTTCGGAAAACACCGCGAGCCATCCAGCTCCTACAATCATGGGAACTTTACGTTCTTTGAATAAACACTGTTGGTATGGGAAATAAAAAATATTTTGGTACATGGAAGAAGACGGATAATATTTCTGTATTCAAAATACTTTTTATGTTGATACGGCTTATATATTTTTGAAAATACCTTCGTAACGCAGTCTGATTTTTTTCTGAATCAAAGCATGTAGCCTCCAAAATCCTTCTCACTAAATAGTGAAACAATTTTAAATTGATACATGTTTCATTTCTTTAGAAACTAGTTCAGATTGCTGGTAAAATCTAATTTCCTCATATGAATATATTTTTCCAAATCTAGTTACTTCATATAAATATATCTTTTCAAACCTAGTTTCTTCATACG
>JAOUZG010032859.1:10587301-10612767 GCA_026289955.1 Argiope argentata | reverse complement strand
TTAGTTTCTGCATTTTGTGCTATGTGGATGTACAGGAAGCAAAGCAGTGAGGGAAAGAGTATTCATCATCTTGCTATTTACGCGATGTTTTGACAGAAAAAAATGTATTTTGTATGAGTGTTATGATTTCGAATGGATATGACAGAAAATGAAGCAACGTGGGAATTGTTGTAGCTACAGATGAAACATTTTTTTCATAAAATGTTGATTTGCATTCATTTAATTTTCGTGCAGGAATAACATCATATTTTTGTTTATAAAAGAAGATATACAATAATTTTTCATTGTGTATATTTATACGCGAAATTAAAAACTAAAGATCATAAGAATCTAGAAACTAAAACTCATCAGAAAATTCTTTTCTGATGGCCGTTGGCGAAGAATTCAAATTTATCCTTAATAAGTCCAAATGAATGTTTTAGTTTCAGCATGTTGTGTTATGTGGATAAGAGTACAGGAAGCAATGCAGAGAAGGAAGGAGTATTCATCAGTTTGCTATTTTCGCGATGTTTTGACAGAAAAAAATGTATTTTGTATAAGTGTTATGATTCCGAATGGATATGACAGAAAATGAAACAACATGGGAATTGGTGTAGTTACAGATGAAACATTTTTTTAAAATGTTGATTGGTATTCATTTAATTTTGGCACAGAAATAATATCCGTATTTTAGTTTATAAAAGAGAATACATAATAATTTTTCTTTGTTTAAAAGTTCAAAATTATCAGAAAATTATTTTCTCAATGCAGTTTGCGTAGAATTCAAATTTAGCCTTAATAAACCCAAAAGAGTATTTTAGTTTCTATATGTTGTGCTATATGGATAAAAGTACCGGAAGTGATGCAGAGAAGGAAGAAGTATTCATCATCTTGCTATTTTTGAGATGTTCTGACAGAAAAAAAATATATTTTGTATGAGTGTTTTGATTCCGAATAGATGCGACAGAAAATGAGGCAACATGGGAATTGGAGTAGCCACAGATGGAACATTTATTTAAATGTGGATTCATATTCATTTAATTTTGGTACAGAAATAACATCGGAATTTTTGTTTTTAAAATAAAAATATATAATAATTTTAGTATATATTTTATATTAGAAAGTAAAAGTTCAAAATCATAAGAAAATTCTTCCTTCAATACAATTTCTGTATATTTCAAATTTATCTTTATATTTAAAGAAATAATTTAAAAATTGATATCGTTCCAATCTATATGCTATTCAGTATGAATTCTATTATTTTGTCCCAACAAAAACTAAATTTCTGAGTGATGAAGTAATTTTTCTAAAATATTTCGTAACCCTTCTTCGCACGATGATGGAAATTCCCATCATGAAATTTAGTGAACAAAAAAATTGTAATCAAAACAGAATACAATAATTTGGTTTTTGCTGAAATTATTTTCCACGATTATTGCTTAATAAAGAACGTAGCTGTTAAAAAATGAAATGCCATAATCGTTATACTGAATTTAAAATTTTCATTCAGATGTTTCTTGTGGTTGGAAGAAACATGCATTTTCTTCAATATTTTCAACTTATCTGAGATTTTTTTTGTAAATAAAATCGTTAATTAAAATTTTTGTTTTATGTTTCTGGTATTTTCTTTACCATTTATATTGAATGCATAAAATAGCTTTCCTAAAACATGCGGCAAAAGTTACATCACAATGCAGTTGTTTCCCAACTAATTTATGATTAAAATGTTTTTTACTACATGTTTATTTTTTGCCACTTTTATAGAGAAATTGAGAAGAAAGAGATATTGAAGATTAGCCAAAACTAGATGGGCCAATCCGTTATAAATACCCTAAATGCGAAGATTATTCTGTAATCTCACGTAGTAAATGCGAAATTGATTTTTGTCTAAATAAGATTAATAATTGTTTTTTAATTATCAAAGGGTATAAAAATAATACAAATATATATTATTTATTTATTTATTTTGTAATGAGTTAATGTGTAAATTTGCATATTAATGGATATTTCCATCATAATGTTTTTAATTATTTTTTATTATATATTTATATAAGATTTAAAATAATATTAAATATTTGTATTACGATTAGCATTTTTTAACTCATTTTTCCTTTAATCTAGAGCATGGCCTTAATTTATTTTTTAAAAAAATCATGCAAAGAAAGATTAATAATTCACATCCTTTTATATAAATACTTTTTTAATGAGGAATAAAAATACTTCCTAATTGGAAAATATTTATCCATATTTTTTTTTATTATTACTTGATTTCAATTTAGTTCAGCTCACACGGATTACTTCAAAGATATTAAATTTCAGAGTTTCACATACCTATTTTCTTCATCGAATATATTTGCAGAAGTTTAAGTTTGAAACAGCTTTAAAACTAAAAGCAAACGCAACAAATTTATCTCTACATATTTCTCCATAATTTCTTTGAAAACGTGTAATGATACGAAAGTAAAACTTTCATTAATTCAGGAAAGAAGGACAAAAATTCAGAATCAAAACGTCTGAATGAAAATGCAGAACATGCAAATGAAAATTCTGTCTGCTTTCTTCTTAATTCGCAGAATAATTTATTTTATCCAAAGACTTAGTTCGAATATATTTAGAAACACATTTTTTAATAAGTTGGGAAATATAATATTTAACCAAATACATCTGCAAGCATAGATCAAAATATTTCAAAAATGTTTGATTTAATAAATTCCAGAGAATTTAATAAGAGAATTCCTTTCTAAAGTTCTTGCATGTATAAATTAGAATATAAATCAGAGTCTAAACGCTGATTTAACAAAAATTACCGAGCAGTTTTCATACGAAATATTAGAATTAATTTTTTTAAGAAAATTTAATTTATAAGTTTAACAGAACTGCTTCTTTCAGACATTTAAAAGTTTCTTATTAAAATTAATTTTCTGTGAATTCGAATTCCAAAAGGCTTAAACTACAAATATATGTCACATTATCTTTTAAAATAAAGTAATATTACTATGGTTTACAATGCAATTATTATTACTTTCTTTCTAAACAGATGTCCTCTGTATGTTTATTTAAATGTATTATTACCTAAGTTTTGGTAATTATAATGCATAGAATTAAATGATTGAATAACTGTAATCATTTCTTAATTTAAAACGTTTTAATAACTCAGTTTTTATCATCAAAATTATATGATTACTAGGCAGTAAATTCTATGCAGTTATAGCGTAGATTTTACTGCCTACATTCAAAGAGACTTTTAATATTTTATTTGAAACTGATTGGTCAAAAATAGGAAACCTATTTTAGCAAAGGATAATTCTATTCGAAGCAAATGGGACCAAAATTAAAATTTTAATTAAAGGTTAAAAAGGATCGCGGTTAATATTATATGAAATAAAAAAAATAAGATTCGTTAGAAAAAATGTCAAATCATTGTTCAGCCATAATATTAAGAATATTATTTTAAAAAATTATTGCAGTAAGTACACCAAATCATCCTTAATTTGTTTCTTAATTAAACATATTTAACATTTATACGGATTTGAATACCATTTCTTATTCATTCTTAATTTAGTAATGGCTTGGTTTTTGAAAGCCAAAATATGTGCAACTTCTGTTGAATTTCCTTTTACCTATTGCCAAAAATTTTCGCAATGCCTTTGTTTGAGCCATCGTTTATTTGTTCTATAATAGCAGATTTATAATATCAATACATTTAATCAGAGTTTACGAATCAATAGAAGACTTTGTTTTATGTTAATTTAAATGACGCTGAATAAAAATATAAAAAAGTTATTCATCCTACTCCAAGAGAGGAAGTAAACACCATCGAAAAACCATTGGTTATGATATGTCAAAACAACAGCGAAAAAGACATTTAAAGAATTTGATTCGATTAATAAAGGTGTATATTTAATACTCATAGTTAATCACCAGATAATGGTTAGATACTTTTAATATATACTTTTAGATAACAGTTAGATACTTTTAGATAATGGTTAGATACTTTTTAAATAAAATATTCTTCAGTATAGAAAAATTTTCGTAAGTAGTAATAGTTATTACTCCAGACAGATTACAATGAAAATTCAGTTTCTGAATGTTTATGAAAAAAAAATTAACTTGTAAAACTTAATTATGGATTTCAAAACTATGTATTAATATAATCATATTGTTTTAAAACATTTTAAGGTATTATTTTAATTCTAATATAAAAAAAATAATTTATTGGCTTTTAATTTTAATGGGTAAATTATTTATTGAAATTGCAATTAAATCCCTTTATTTTTAAGCTTTCATTTATGTTAATCCTTTTGAAATATGTTATTTTGTACTCTAATGTATATTAAATTTCGCATTCAAAATAAGATTAATCTATTCATTTAAATAGAGAGAATAAATGAAAAATAATATTCTTTTCTCTTATAATACAGAATAAAATATAGAATAAAAATATTCACTTCCTTTTCTTTTATTGATACTCGCAATCGTATTTACTAAAACCACTTAAAAGTAAAAGTAAAAGCTTAATTTAAAGTTAATAATTGAAATAAAGTGGAGTCATACCTATTGCACTTTATTTCAATTATAATGCACAAAAAATTAAAATTTTGTGAATTTTCATACTTAGTCTTGTTATTGTTTCTATATTTTATTGAATATATCTTTTAAAATTATATAAATCCTTAATAAAATCCATAAATCTTTTTTCTTCACTTTTTGAATCTAGGGAAAACAAAAAATATGCGAAATTTATATCGCATAAATTAAAACTACAAATAATATTAAATGCATGCTCATACTCTTTTAATACGAGAAAATTTCTTAAATTTTGACTGTTTTTATCTTTTTATCTATTTTTAAATGAATAATTTATTAGATAAAGAACATAATAAATTACCTTGATTAGAAGTAAACACGTCTGTTATCAATATGTCTGTACCTTTGACACGTGTCTACAAAAAATTTATATGTATTTTTTAAAATTAAAATATATAAGTGAAATAAATGTTAACATTTACATACACAAATTTTAAAGAATTTTTCCGAAAATAAGAAACCCAACCTTTAAGTAATATCAATTTGTAAAGAATAACTATTTTTAGAAAATAAATGATAAAAAAATGAGATAGAAAAATATTAAGAATTCTCCGAAATCCATATATTTCTGACAGAAAAAAAATAATGTTCGCGTTGGAAGAAAATTACCAAAGAAATATAAATAAAACAGCCAATACATATTTGAAGCATATCTGTCGTAAGCAAAAAATTATGAATCAGTCCGCAGAAATAAAGCAACAGATACGGATAAGTAACATTTCTTTATGAAAACATATACAAAAAGTAGCAAGAAAAAGTAAGGTTTACTTAACGTATCATGCATCTTTCAGCAATTTCTACCAGAAATATAGAGAATGCACCAGCGCCATCTCTCGGATTATTAAACAAGTCCAAGGACATTTTTTTTCTCTTTTCCTTGCCTATTTTTGTCTCTTGCCTTTGATGCAAGCAATAAATAATATTCCTGTCTTTAGCTAGGTAGTCTGGTTTTTGCAGATAGTGCAGTCAGCGGAAAGTAATCGTTTGAAAGGTTTTGGTGTTAATTATTCTGAGGATTAGAGGATGGCAGAATATGTTACAAAAGTGATACTATTTATAAGTTGTGATATTTTATGCCAGTTTCATAAGGTTGGTTTGTTATAATAAATGCAAAAAAGTAACACATATGAATAAAAAGCAGTTTTTTATGAAATGACGAGAAGATAATGTTTTTTTTTTTTGTATAAAATGATGTTTCTAAATTTAAGATAGTAAGCAAAAAAGAATCAGGAAGAAAATTGTCTTTTTTGTACTTGAAATTTAAATGCAAATAATTTTATAACTATTTTATTTCAGCTATCAATTGTTCATCTACGATATTAATAGCAATCATTTAGTAGATATCCAATTTTGATAGGCTGGTGAAGATAAACTATATATAAAATTATTCTTTCTCTAATTTCAAGAACATAAAAACACAATTTTAATTTTAATTCTTTTTCTTTTCATTTCCTTTCTTTTGGGTCACTATCTTATTATCTTAACAAATTAAAGTAATTATTAATATTATGCTTGCAAAAAAATAAACGTTATTAGTAGATCATGCGCTGAGGCTGGCAAGATTACTACACGAAATAGATCTTGTTATTAACATTGGATATCGTGTTAAAGTTGAATTTGTGATTTCTCTAAATAAATTGATTACTGTGAATGAAGATCAAATGACCAATAACGATGTGTTTAGGCCTATATTTTCAATTGAAATAAAAAATGGCAAAATCCCAATCGTATTTACTACAGGAAAAAACCTAATTTTTTCTTTTTATTGTCATCGTGATTCAAATAAGCTTTATCTCTTTATCGTATACTAATTTATGGATTATTTTCCTTAAAAGAGCGTGTATATAATTTAAATTACGATTTTCGCAAAATTTGCAGATATTTTATAGAATATAGCATTAAAAAAACCATCGAAGTTATTTTCTAGAAAAGAAAAAAAGTTTTTTTTGTTTGATGTACGTTAATATGGAATTTTCTAGTTTAAATTTTAAACATTTTCGTTCATGAAAAAGTGAGAATATTCAAGATTGTTTTTTTGTCGATGTCTATATAATATTTTTATAATTTTCAATGAGTGAAGAGTAACTTATCTATATTTACTTGATAGTAGCTCCATTTGAAAAGAAATTGATGAACAAATGATTCTGACATTATTCCATAGTACATATTATTGCAAATTTTGAATTAAAGAATTAGTGGTAGCATTTAAATGAAATCAATAGGTTAACGTGTGAGATTTTTAGTATATAAAGTGCATATTTTTTAAAAAAACCACATTATTATGATATTTTTTATACAGAATGCCTACCGTAACTAATCAAAAGAAATAAAAAAATATTTAATGAATTATTTAAAATATTATTCACTATCATTCCGATTTCTACTATTCTTGGGTAAAATAAGATTGCCATGTTCTTATTTATAATGGTGAATTTTAAATTAAAAACTAAATAGTAACAAATGGAAAAATCAAGAAATATTTTTAATTTAAGTTTATTTTTAATTGGGAAATTTTTAAAACTTTTTTTATTAAATTTATTTATATAGGTTTCATACTATTCTTATTTATAAGAAGTATTAAAAAATGTTTTAATTACGTGAAGAAATTATTTAAAAAAATGTTCATTATCCCTCCAATTTCTTTACTATTCACGAAAAAGGCAATTATGTAAAGCAATTTTTAAAAACATTTCGTTATCAGTTCAATTCCTTTGCTATTCACGAGAAAAGCAATTATTTAAAAAATGTTCATTATCACTCCAATTCTTTACTATTCACGAGAAAAGCAATCATTAAAAAAATTATTTTTAAAAAATTTTCATTATCACTCCAGTTTCTTTACTATTCATGAAAAAAGCAATCATTTAAAAAATTATTTAAAAAACATGTTTATTATCACTCCAATTCCTTTAATATTCACGAGAAAAGTAATTATTTAAAAAAAATATTTTTTAAAAAATGTTCATTATCACTCCAATTTCTTTAATATTCACGAGAAAAGCAATTATATTGGCAATAGTAAGAGTACATGAATTACAAATAGTGGTTTATTATTAAAATAAATTAAAATTTCCAACAGATCATTTAGAAAAAGGGAAAAGATCCTCATTTGACTTACGTAAAAAACTTCTAAAACAGTATGCATAACCCATAAATAATACCAACGTGTATACTTAATTATTTCAATATTCAAAACTTGTTTAGGCAACTTTTCAGCGAAATACCTCCTGTTTCTTACTTTTTTTTCAGAGGTCGTTGCATTAATAAAGAATTTATAAATCTTGCGCTAGAAGCACAAGATGCATTGCTTGAGAAATAAAATCAAGAGCATGACTATGCTGGAACTAGTAAACTCCTACCACATTTGTGAGAAATTTATAAAGGAATGAATTTATGAATTATCAAAAAAAAAAATAAATTCTCAATAAATAATTTACAAAAAAATCACCATTTGACTTTAAAAAATTCTAAAACTATGTGTAGAACCCATAAATTATACCAACGTGTATACAAAACTATTCCAAAACCCGAAACTTGTTTGGGAAACTATTCAGTGAAATACCTCTTGTTCTTTATTTTTTTTCAAAGATCGTTGCATTAATTTATATATTTTACAGTACAAGCTAAGAAATAAAAACAAGAGCATGACAATACTCAAACTAGCAAATTTCTACAATATTTCTGAGAAATTTATGAAGGTGAAACTAGCAAAAAAAATTTAAATTCAAAACAAATCATTTACAAAAAGAAGAGAAATCAACACTTGACTTATTCCAGAACAATAAGCATAACCCATAAATAATACCAACTAGTATACCAAGCTATTTCAAAACAGGGAACTTGTTAGGGAAACTACTTAACAAAATAACTTCTGTTTCTTACTTGTTTTTAAGGTCGCTGCGTTAATAAAGAATTTATATAACTTACGTCACAAACACAACAAAACACATTGAATGAGAAATAAGAGAAAGAGCATGAGAATGCTCAAACTAGCAAACTTCTACTTTATTTCTGAGAAATTGATGAAGGCAAAACTAGCAGTTTCCTCAGAAAGAGAGAGAAAAGGAAAAATTTCTTTATTCTTTTGCAGGGAAAACGTACATAGCGTGATTCAGAAGCTTAATCAAGTTTCGGACTCAGTGTTGCTATAAAGAAAACATAACTTGATTTTCATAAGTCTACATCTACTCTTTCGTGAATCGTGCTGAGAGAAATTAAAGCAAAACAAGTAATGATCGTGTATGGAAAGAAATTTTTATCGCAAAAGGAAATGGAAATCTTATTTCAAATTACTGGATAAAAAAAATAAAGGCTAGCAATTTTATTATGTTTATAATTTGTGTTATATGAAGAGAACCTCAGCCAGTTTCATCTAGATACGATTTCGAAAAAAGAAAATGTAGGTAGGACAATATGCATTATAACAAGAATCATTCCAGATTCTGTTCTGAAAAGTTAGAGATAAATTTTAGGTCGAAAAAGAAATTATGGATATTATTTAGGATCTAAGCAAAAAAAAATCTACTTCTTTATTGTAAACTAATTTTTTTTATTATCTAATTTATCATAACATCTGAATTATTATTATTATTAGTTTAGTTATCATTTTGTGTTATTTGACCCAACTTTTGTATACGTCAATTATTAATTTATTTATTTGCATATTTTTCTCCTTTTTTGTACAAGATGTTCTACTATAAAAAACCTGCAAAAGTAAACAAATCTGGCTCAAGAGTTTGAAGAATTTCCATTCATTCTTGATCTCTAAATAACAATACATTTTCTACGATTTAACAATATTTAGATGTATTACTCTTTGTTCCATTCTTCAAACTTTTAATTCAAGTCATAAACATAATATTATCGAATAAATATATTATATGCTTAAATCTTTTATTTTCAACTTCACATAAAAAAATTTGTTTAAATTTATACTGCTCTTTCTATCATTTCGGATTAGTTAAAATAAATATTATATCTCTGAATATAATTCCATTACTCTAACTCTCAGAATTACTTTAAACTTTGATTGTTTATGAATTCAGAAATATGTTCGAACTTTCCTGATTCTCATAGATAAACCGGAAGAAAAAAATTGAAAACGACTTACATAATAAGGTATATTGGCTTGTTAAATGCTTTACATATTTTTTTAGTTATAAAAAAGAAAACTGATTATTGTGAAATTGGGAATTTAATTATTTCTTAAAATGAAAAATATTTTTCCAATAAATATCGTTATTTATCTCAAGATTATTAAGTGTATAAAAATTATGATTGCTAATGTATAATTTTAAATAACTAAAAATAATTACTAATATACAGATATAATGATTTTCTGATGATAAAAAAGATATTTTAATTATAATACAGATTATTTAATTTTTCTTATATTTTAAATTACGTTTCCTCGATTTTGTGTTAAAGTGTTAAAGGATTTGGTTTCAATTTCAATTTAAACACATTTAATTCAAGCTAATTTTTTCTTAGCTATAGTACTCATTTCCAATTTGACAAGCGGCTATCATTTCACTAAATATGAAAGAAATTTACAAATTTGGTGTAAGTCTCATATGCCAAATGTAGACTGTCTACCTCAAAATGTTTTTGAAAGTTCTTGCTCATAGGCATATTGTTCTAATTTCAAAAATGTGTTTTTATGTATCAGGAAAGCTTTACATATTTCGAAATACTTTTAAAGATTACTTTATTTTCATTTTGTGTACGTCTTTAGTGTACGAGAAAAAAGAAAATTAATTTTGTTAATATTATTTTTTGAAACAACTTTAGAAATTTTAAGAGTGTATAAATCATTGCAAAACGTATTCTGTATTGAATATTAAGATTTTTTTATATATTTTACTTATATATTTATTTATAATTTTGATATTTTAATTACTGCTGTATAATAATTTCGCTTGTAATTATGCTAATGACTTTGAGTAAAAAAACAATTGCTGTTTGATGAGAATATCAAATTCCTTATATTTGGCATTCAGTAGCAGAAATTAACTTTATTAAGTGAATATTTTCTGTGTAATTTATAATTTGTAGAAGTATTATTTATATTAGTAAATTATTGCATTTATATTATTGTATATTTTCTTATTTATGTCGAAGTAATATTTATATTATTTATATCTATTTATTTTTAAAAAAATGAGTTTGGAAATTGATACTATGTTATTAGTTCTTCGTAAAATGAATATTGTCACGAAATATAATTCTCGCACCAGAGCAATGCGAAGATGCAGACTTTATTTCCTATGAAAACGTATTAAATATACGCCACACAATCTATAAATTCACATCGAATTAACTATATTTAATCCGCTAATTTCAAATAACAACGAAGCTATAGATCAGATGGCAACAGAAGAAAAGACACTATCTCAAGCTAAGCCGACCAACGTAGATCGTTGTCCGAACTGCGCTGATTCCCCTCCTTAAGCCGCGCTTTTTAAATAGTGTTCCACAAAAGGGGTGGGGCAAACACAGAAATGGGGCGCTCTCTCTAGGCAAGTTTGGAACTTCCTCAAATATTCTCTAAAAACAAATCATTATTTTTTATCTTCTACTATACATTTCAGCTTGTATTAAAAACTGTAGTTTAACGTATAATAAAAATTGTTAGTGACCTCATTACTTCACCAACACACCTGCATCACCAAATTAATCAAATAGGCTATCTTTTTTGTAAATCCCCTTAGAATAGTCTTTTCTTGTTAACGCTTGCTTTCATTATAATTAATTTTATACTATTAAAATATTTACAATACTTAATTATATAAAATTAATTGTAATAAAACTTATGATTTTATACAACAATTCATAGTTATTTACACAACGATTCATAAATATTTACATTATTTACATCTAATTTACACAAAATCTTGAACAATATTTAAGCTTTTTAAAGTGTTTTAATTAATTAAGTGTTAAAAGTACTTAGTTAATTACTCTATTCATCCTTTAAATTCAAAGAATTAAATTTGCTCTAATTAAATATAATTATAAAAGAGTACCTTTGTAGTTAAAAGAACAAACTTTTAACGAAAGACTTTGAGCCAAAACACAAGAACTGTAAGAGTTCTTGTAAATAAAAAATTAAAAGATTAAAGTAAAAGAGTAATGTAATTAAAAGAGTAAAGTTACTCCTTCACTGTTTAGAATTTAGTTAGATTTCTAAATATGTAAGTTTAAACATTTATTTTTTTGTAATTCAATTGGAACCATGATATTTATTTTAATTGAGTTCACACAAGAAATATTGATAAGGAAAAGACTTTGTAAAAGAAACAGAACAAATAAGATTTGTCGTATTGAATTGTATGCAATTAATTTAGCTTCCATTCATGAATATAAGAAATTAGATTTATAACATACTACATATCACAACCGATAAAAACAGAAATAAAACATTTTTTTTTTATTTTTTTTAAAAAATAATTTAATATTTCTTTTGTTGGCCTTGAAACAGAAATATCTTTCGACTTCAATTGAAACAAGAGAATATTTATTTAGGTCTTTAAGAAAATCAACATAATAAAACTCAAGAAAAAAAAACTTTTAATATCCTTATTGCCCCAGTAAATGTGCTCAATAAAACTAACCTCTTAAAGAATTATTTTTAAGAGCGTAGCACCGACATCTTCTGGGAGCACTTCACTTCGCTTCAGTCGTTTTCCCCATCTTCTAGAATCAGTGCCGGTCTCTGACATTATCAACGCATCTTGACATACGAGCGCATAGTGGCTGCTACATAATGTCTTCTCATAAATTCTAAATCGTTGAATATATCATTATTATGCGTCCTGTAATGCAAACTCTGACTATCTTCTGAAAGAACATGCTTGGAGCCTTATTTTTAAGTCAAGTGGTGCAAGGTGCCAAAAAGAAGGAACGTTTTCCCAAAAATTGTTGTTGTATGCATGTAATTTGCATAATATGGGTATAATTAACGTCAGTAATTTTTCAATTTTTATTTCAGAATATTATTATCTTTTATCTTAAGCAAATAGTGATAAATTAAACCTATTAAATATATGAAATGCCGTATATGAAATATCGAGAAACAAAATAATTGAGAAACAAACTTCATTTTTTTAGCTAATATCTTTATCTTCTACTAACTTCTTCTTTCTTCTAATTCTTTTTGTGTCAAAAATTAGAGAAGGTGACAAAATTAGAATGGCCCAAATCATTTCACACAGGTGATATGGTATAAAAAATTCTGGGAAAATAAAATCATAGGAACAGTTTTGAGTTTACAGAAAAAAACATTAAGTTATGAAAGTAAAAACACAGAAAATAAAAAAAAACTAGAGAAAATAACTTTTCGTCGATGCATATCCTTTGAAAATTGATTTTTTTATTACAAATTTTTGAAATCCTTAAAAAATGAAATAATCAAAAATATTATTCCATAATTAATTAATATATATTTATTCACATTCCAAACTGTACATTTTTTAAACCAAAATAATTTAATTCAAATATTTTTATACAATATAGATAAAGTGGTACATCTTTATATAAACAAAACGTCCATTTTATGCGTTATGTACTCGCAATTCAGTTATTTCTTTTAAAAGCTATCACTTAGAATGATTTCATTTTATTTATTTTCTTAGCGCACATTTGTTTAGTCAAGTTCTTACACTTTTGTTTCATATGTTTATGGAAATTATAACGTTCCATAAAACAAATCTTAAGTCTTTAAAACATTTTTGATGGGTTTAGAATTAACACAGTTCTTCGCACAGGAACAAATTACCGATATACATTGGTATTGATAATGTTTGTAATATCAGGTCATTAATACGTCATAAAAAATTATTATTTTTATGAAACCTTAATGACCTTATTACAAAAAATAGTCTACTTCACGACTTTAAAATGACTTTTTATGAGTTTAACTTCTAAAGTTTATCAAACTACCTTCCCAAATAAACTTAAATATATTATAATTTGAAAAACTTAAAATTAGTTTTATTTAAAATAATTTTACTAAAAAATTATGAATATATTTTTGTTTATCCTAATTTATTAGGTATTTGAACTGTGTCATAAATTTATCACAATATTTCCGGCGCATTAGAGGCTTCAACGAAAAACATCATAATGCATTTGAGAAAAAGAAGTATCATGTGATAAGTATTAAGTGCACAATGTCACTTTTATTTAGCCAAACTGCGTATTTTTCAGTTGGAATAAACGATATGACATCGTAGCTCAGAATAAGACAATATATAAGATGACAAAGGATAAATGTAATTATTGAGAATATACAAAGGTGCCGCGATGATAATTGATTTAATGATACAAAAACATCAGCATATTATTAATATATTTATGATTTGAATTAAATACGATGCTAATCTATCGAAGAAATTTATTTCAAGCTCCTGTTTTTGAAGATTTTCATATAATTTATGATAACCTATTAATTTCTATGAAGATTCAAAACATTGTTTCATTATTTTTTTAAATTTGATTTGATTCAAAATACCATTAAAAATTATTCCGCAAACATTAAGAAATATATTTAAATATTAAAGAAAATCATTAAAAGATTAGTGATAAAGCTATCTTTATTAATATAAAGCATTTAGAAATATATTAAAATATCAACAAATCAACAATAATTCTGTATTTCTTACATTACGTTGATAGTAAATTAAAGCAAACTTCAAACACAAAATTGGAAAAAGACAACATTTTGTCCTAAGAATCCCAATATTGGAGGGTATAATTGGGATTGCTTATTGACCGGGAAATTATAGTGAATTCTTAAATAAACAAGAAGGATTAATATAGTTAATGCAATAGCAACAATAAGTTTAAAATTATATAAACAACAATAAGTTATAAAAAGAAATAAAAAAAGTACTTTTAGTTTTTTTAAGAATAGGATTTAATTATTTCAACTTTATAAATAAGATATAGGACATTAATTTCAAAAAAAAAACTGAAATAATTCTTTAAACATATACTGTATGAAATTAATAATTTCTGAATACTTAAGATTTGTACTTAAAAATAAGTGTACTTATTTAAAAATATAAAATTAAGATTTAATATAAATAATATTGTAATTAAATAAGATTAAATATAAGTATGATTAAATATAAATAAGATTAAATATAAATAAGATTAAACATATATAAGATTAAATATAAATAAGATTAAATATAAATAAGAATAATTATGAATAAGATTTTTATTAAATATGACTAAATATAAAAATGAAAAATAAAATTAATATAAATAAGATTTTTATTAAATAAAATTAAATATAAATTGAGATTTGTACTAGTATATAAAGAAAACAAAAAAAGTGAAAATACGAAATGACTTTTTAAATTAAAGCAATTCATTCGCTCATTTATATACATACATATGTGTATAAATCTGCACTTTTAGGTTTCACACAAGTTTCATCATTGTGATTTCCTTCATGAAAGAAAAATTATCACTTATACATTTACTTTCATTTGAACGAAAAAAAACCTACCCTTTGACTTAGTTCACTGTTACAGAAAACAGAAAATGCCATTCTTCTTTAAGAGGAAAGTAAAATGCCACCATTTAAATAACGATGTGAGCGATAAAATGATATAAATAATTGTTTTTATTATTTATGGCTTTTACGTGAAACTGTGGGGGTGATATGAAGTGAGATAGATTTCTGCAAACTCATAATGACATTTAAAACAAAGTAAAAGCTGTTTTAAATTAAACAGCCCCTAAGAAAATGGAAATATTTGAATATTATTTTTTTAGAAACCGTGAATGAAGAATTTTAAATTTGACATTATTAAAAAGCCAGCTAATTTATTGCTTGATTACTGAAATAACTTTATTGAATGGAGCATAATTTTTCATGAAGTAAATTTCTATTCCAAATGAAGTAAAAAAAATCGTCCCTGGCCATGACAAATTTCTTTCTTTTTTTCTTTTTTTTCACCTTCTTTATATTCTTTTTCATTTTTCTTCGATCTCTCATACTTCTTTCTTATTTTTTTATCTTAAAATTAAATAAATTACATTTTAATGGTCTTAATTTAATAACCAACCAAATGTTTTACTATATATTTTTTAATATTCTCCCTTTTAACTCTCAACAAAACATTGCATTTTTATTTCGAGATTCAAACCTTTAACATTGTTTCCTCTCATGTTTTCTTCCATTGTTGAACATCAAGCAGGATTCTGCTTATAGTTTACAAAACAAATAAAATATTCAAGTTACAATGCCATGGAATTTAAAATATAGATGATTTACGCATATTTATGTTTAAAACGCTTCGTTATTATGGTAGTGGTTTTTAATAAAAAGGTTCACTAATAAAAAATATTACCTCAAAAGTAATCATGGTTTCAATATCTGTTTTTTTTATGGAACCATGAGCATCAAGGTATATGTAAACAATTATTAAATATAAGCAATATTTACAGAAAAACAACATGTCACCACAGGTGAGTAGTATAAAGTAATGTAAGGAATATTTGAAGAATTTCATATCAAAGTACATAATATTTCTTTTTCATACTTAATAAAAAATTATATATATATATATATATATATATATATATATATATATAATTTTTTTACAATTAAAATTAATTTGTCATTTTTGAAATGATGTGATTGGTTGTGATATATATGGTAATATTTTTAACTGATGAATTTTCATAAAAATACGTATTTTTGCTGAAAAATTTATCAATAATTTTACAATATACAATATATACAAATATAAAACAAATTTTAAAATATGAGCTCTTATGAAATAAATATTTATAAGTACTTATAAATTCTTATAGAAAATTCGATTTATTTTCAATTATACAATCTTATTTCCTGGAATATTTCAAAACCAGATTATATAATTGGTAAGATTTAGTAAAAGTATCCACTTAATTTCTAAGAGAATAAATAATATTTACCTTATTATTTATATATTTTGAATTATATAAAATAAAATATTTATATATATATATTTAATTTCAGCTATTCACCTTTATTTTAGAATAGATTCAAAATTCTGCATTAAAAGACTAAGTGAAGGTAATTTTTAGATTTGTATTTCACTAATGCATAATGTTTTGATGAAAACTGTTACTGACATTTCTTGAAACAATTTATACGCTGCTTTTCTTCTATATATTGATTTTCTGAAATGCATCATGTAGATTTATTCATGTTTTAATTGTTTACTAGTGAGTAAATCTAGGATTACCTTAATAGCCTTCATATATTGTACCGATTTTTTCAGCAATCTTAACTTCCATAAAATTCATAAGCTCTCGTATCTCTTTCCTGCAAAGTCATTTGCAAAGCTTTCTGAAAACAATATAATTTAATTCAAAGTTAATACTTAATTCCAAAGATGCGTGGAGGCAATTCGACTACACACTAGCAAAAAAAAATATTTTAAAGCCTCTTCTAAGTAAATTTCCATTCTAATCTAGATCTAGAAAATAAGAATTAGATATATATCTTTATTTGGAATAGTTTTATTACAAATTAGGCTTAAGAATATTCTTAATTGTAAATCCTCTTTATTAAATTCTCAATAAATCCTATTTATTTTGATAATCCAAAATATGATTCGAATAAAATGGCGAATTTGTATATTTCGAAGACAAATGTGTAGACGTAAATCATAAACGTAAAGGGAGCGTAATCTTAATATATCTTATAAATAAACTGCAAAAAATAAATTCTATTTGCACGACAAAATTTATGAAATACTATCCTCTATAACAGAAAAAAAACTTCTATAGATTTGCAAATAATAATAAATGTAAACATAATATATATATATATATATATATATATATATATATATATATATATATAAAGAGAAAGAGAGAGAGATTTTTGTTTACTAACAATTATTCATTTGTTTGCGAATTTCATTAATCTAATTTCTTTTTAATTTGAATTATCATTTCGTTTGGATTTTAAATGGTGGAAACTACAGTATTTGATATTATTTGATAGATTTTAAATATTAAAATTTAAAATGGTCCTTTTCTATATGCAATACTAATTGCTAGCATATTGTCACTTTTAAATATGGAATTCAAAAAAAAAATGTTTGTAACATAATTCATTTCATACATACGAGTAAAAAACAAAACCAAAAGCCACGATTATAACAAGAAATTTAGTTATCTTATTTATTACGCAAAGAAAATCTAACATCTTAGTTAAAATTTCAGTTATATTCGAAAAGCAGTTATTCAATTTCAGAAAATAAATCCTCGCAAAACTGTTATTTTCAAATAAAGTTGATTTAAATCAACCAAGCAACTTACTTTCACTGAATAGTTCAAAAATTGATAGTTTAGCACTATATAACTGCATAAAATGTAAAAAAAAGTTTGCGGTTATTAAATAAATATTATGTATAAAAAATCTTTAATGCTTTTGAAAAGAATTTTTTTTCCAATTAGTTATACATGCGAATTGGCTGTAGTGTCAATTAATCTTCATAATTTGAATTCTATTGTTTTTAAAATGAAAGTAAGTAATACAAAAGAAAATTTTTAACTTTTTACACTCAAAAATACATCAATTAATAGAATCATTTTTTCCAAAATAAAGTATATATTTGCGTATCAAAATTTACAGATTATCATCGAGTTACCAAGCTTAAAGTAACTAGAAAAATCTTTTTCTTGATATAAAAAAATTGATATACTGGGGTTCATATGTCAGAAAACCAGATTTCAATCAATAATCAACCCTGAGTTTCAATCAATGATGTATTTATTATAAGATTTTAATCTATTATCTGTCTACGGAAATCATTCCTGGACCCAACTATTGTAAATATTGATGGAATAACCTTCAAATTTTTTACATCAGCGAATCCCCAATAACGTTTCATCTAATAGATATCATATGTTTCAATCAACTATCTCCTCTTATACCATTTATACCAGTTAATCGCATTCCAGGTATTAAAATCCAGCATTAATTTTTAAAATAATAAATTTAAAATTTCATGATTCATAAATATTTCAAAATATCAGCTTTTCTAAAGTGAAATATTTTTTTGTTTATAAAAAATAATAAAACATAAGTTAAATTTCAACGCTGATGAAGCCAGAAGTATCACCACACATCAACTCATCTAACAGATGCTGTTTCAATCAACTTCGTTCATCTATTATCTGCTTTTATAGTATTTCATTTCGATAATCTCATTTTAACGTATTTCACATATAATCTCAATTTTCTTCATCGCAATATGTATTAAAAATAAAAAGCAATCTTTTCACCTTCTAGATTTACAAATATTTCAATTCGAAACATCATTTTTCCCAGATGAAATATATATTTATTTATCGAAATCAATATGATATTAGATTCCAAGGTTGATGAATGTAGAAGCATCCCCAGACTTCTTACATCAACAAATTGACCTATAAATACTCATCTAATAGATAAAATAGGTTTCAATCAACTTAATTCATTTATTATCCGCTCCTATATCATTTCATTTCGTTAATCGCAATTTCACGGTGTTAAAATCTGTATTAATAATCAAAAGCAATATTTCCTCTTTCTCGATTTACAAATATTTCAATTCATAAACATCAATTTTTTTCGATGATGAAACATATATTTATTTATCAAGATCAATATGATATTAGTTAGATTCCAAGGTTGATGAATATAGATTCATCACCAGATTTCTTACATCAATAAATTGATCTATAGGGATTCATCTATTAGGAAATAGGTTTCCTTTGTGATATTTCCTAAATAAATATACAATAAAGACCCCGACGATTATCTTTTATCCGTGGCATCATGAAACTCATCACTCATATTTTCTTTCCTTTGAATCGAAAGTTTCGTTTCAAAATCAAATGACCAGAGAATAAAAGGGAGAGGTATTTCTTAAGGAAAAGGTAAAGCGTATCTTGGAGCCCGCAAAAATTTCTTCGTTCGCGAAATAAACCCATTCTTTGTCAATAAAGAAGAATCCCCCTCGGCGTAGCTTGCTTTTCTCATCCTCCAAATTATTATCTGCTTATTTCAGGAACGAAACGTTTTTCCTTTGAAAAGTAGTCTTTATTATTGAAACTGCCTCGTGTATCTGCTTCTGCTAAAAGGACCACGTGGAAAAAACGGCACTTTTCTTTATTCTTTGCGGCTTTGAAAGGAATATTGTTGTTTAGAAACGCGAACGCTTGATGTTTACACGCAAAATACTAGAAGAAGAGTTTTGTAAGAGGATAACACAGTTTAGAGTTACGAACGTGGATTTCGTTGCTAGCTTTGTTTGTGCATAGATTCTGTGAGTGGAACAAAAAAAGTACAATTTTTTTTTTTGTTTAAGACAAGCTTTAGAAAAATGAGGTGAATACTGAAATCAAAATAAAAAATTAAAATGAAATTTTGTATGGCGATTAATAAGTTTTGTGCTAAAAATGTTGATATATAATAGAGAAATATAAAATATGCTGTAATTCTCCGTTAGCCGGGCGTAAGAAAAAAATTGTCAAAGAAATTTGGCGGAATTTTACATTATTTGGCAATTTTTCGTATTAAAATCGATGTTAGAAATTTAACAAAATTCTACATTATTTGATGATTTTTCGCTTGCGTCCGGCTAAAGGAAAAAGTATCAAATATGTTATTTATATGAATCGCTTTAGATACATTAAAGCATGATTAAAGAAATATATAATACAAGAGAATTAATTTATAAAATAGCATAAATAAACTATATTAAAAAATAATAAATTGAATAATAAAAGATGAATAATCTATAAACAGTGTATACAATTAATAAAATAACTATATTGAATAATATATGAAATAAAAATATAATTTAATATAATATTTTAATATTATATTGTAAATTACTTATATTATTTAAAAATTTTAATTTCGCCTTGCATGGTGTTTGGTTAAAGATATACTATCAGGAAAAAGCAGAAGAAAAAACAAAAGAATGAATTTTTAAAAAATGAATCATATTGATTGCAGTATTTTAAACATTTTTGTTTACCAATGCCTAATTCTTGAATGTAAATGTATTATCAAACTATATATTTAGTGTCTGATGATTTCTCCAAAACCATAACCTGCCCGATACTGCAAATAAACTCGTTTTATACAGCATACGTTACAGAAACAGTCGAAGCTCTAAAAATTCTAAACAAATTCGATTAGAACTACAAGTACAGTAATATAATTGATCATTTCATATGAAGTCAAAAATTCTGACTGATTATCTTGGAATATTCCTAACAAATACTAGCCGATTCAAATGTAGCGCTTAGAAGGAAACAAGCCCTTAGCTGTTAATAAACACACCAAGATATTTAGTTTGAAAACCGCTAATCAGTTCAAAAATTTCAGCACAGATAACTAAAGGAACGTACAGAAGTTTTCCTTCATAAATTTCTTTCTGCAATTCATATTTTTGGAAAAGGACATTATTTCCAAGTTAGTTATATTCCTGCAAAAAACGCTATACTACTCTAATTAAACATTAAGCTTTTTTAAAGTTTACATAAAAATAAAAAATTAAATTGTGGGAACCGATGCTGCATTATCACATCTAATTAATTCTATTGGAACAATCGTAAATGAAAACCTTTCTATTAATCAAAACAAATGAAATTTTAAACTAGCTTGTTTAAGTAGTTAAAAAATGTTTTTGTTGGCAAAAGGACATCTTTAAACTTCTTGCTGAACACGCACACTTTCCGGTAAATATATGGCATTTAATTTCATTCTTATTATATAAAAGATTTCATTTTTGGAATCACAGGCAGATGCTATGGAAACAACCATGATTTAAAAATATTCTTTCACTTCTAATTTTAGGAAAACTAATGGAGTCTTTATTCCTGTTTCTTCTTGAAGGAATTGATTAACATACTGTTGCAAATTTGCCATGTTATTTTCTTGGGAAATTAGTTTCCTAGTAAAGAATAGAATTTGGTACTTACGTATTAGACCATTGACACCAATGGTTTAGTAACTCATTGGCGACGGATTCAAATTTAGCAATAAACCGTCGGCGCCAATGAAACCAACAAAATGGCCAACGACAGTTAAGGTTTGAACCATTTTTAAAATGATGGCGGCTTTTTGCCATTATTCTTAGAATAACAACTCATTGGCGATGCCTTCAAATTTGGTGATCAATATCAATTGTGTAATACGCAAGTACCTATAATTTTTACAGAGAGCTCTGATAACGTTAAATGGGTGCTTTTTCAACGACTCCGACCTGGAAACTTGTTGACGAAAATGAAGTATCCAGAATACTCAAGAACATTGGCCATTATGAAATAGATAACATTTGATATCGTTTAACGGATCGTAAAACGTGGATAAGTTAAAGAATTACTTATGTGAGTTAATATATGAAGTATCTCTTTGGAATGCTAATCACCAGTGGGTGTCTCTGAACGATTTTTGCAGCTATTTAGAAACGATTTGCCATTTGTGTAGTTTTTCTTTACATGAGTGCTATTTGTAAATGCTTTGTTTATGTTCCATGTAGGGTAGAGTGATATTATCTGTTATTGAGTTTGTTGAATATATTCGTCATACACTCCGGCTTGGTTCAATTACGTTAACAATACTTTTACCAAAAAATACTATTACTGCTATTAAAGAAATATATTGTATTTGGAAACTCTTTTATAAATGCCTTTTAATTCGTAACAAAGTGAATTATCACTGCAATTCAAATATTTAACGAGTGTTTGTTTTGATTTGGAAGCAACTTTCGGCTTAATATAGCAAAAAATACAGAAAATATAGTTTTCTGGTTAGTAGAATTATATTCTGTGTGAACGTATTCATGTATCAAAAAATTCATTTCTGAATTCATAGACAAATATAAAGTTAACAAATATAATTCGAAACAATCTATTTTACTTCCCAATCCTTGCTTTGTTAATGTCTCTTATTGTAGTAGCAATAACAAAACATATTTCAAACTAAAAGGAAATATCAATCTCCCCTACTATCAAGGGAATTAACCCCGTCGTATCTTCAATGTGAGAAATAGTTTTAATTCTTCGGGCTAAAAGACCGAGTACCACCCCACCTTAAAAGCTACTGATTTTTATCTTACTCCGAAGATGCTGGCGGTGGAAAAAAATGCCTTTTTAAAAGTAAGAGGGTGGCGAAAAAAGAATGTAACAAAATAAATTAAAACCCTAAAACTGCAAGACAAACTCTTTTGTTTCAGCTCGCATAAAGTGAGTGCACATCCGATAAAAAAAATCACAAAAAAATTGAAGAACCACCCCATAAAGCACCCTTCATCGCCACGGGATTCATTAAAATCGTTTTAAAAGTGCGGCTGTGATCTGCATTAATTCCAACAGATTTTGCTGAAATGAAAGATTTATTATTTGATATGTCACGTGCGAAGATCATTTCAAAAAGCTACTTGGAGTTTCGGGCCACAGGGTAAAAAGCCATGAAACAAAAAAAAGCCACTTAGACTCTTTTCATTATATTCTTAAGATGGATAGTGAGAATTATAAGAATGGAGGCGGGTACTTTTATTTCAGTAATGGTAGTTTTCGATGAATCATTAGAAGGTGAAGAACAAAGAAGACAAAAGTCTCAGAGTTGATTTAGCTGAGTTCCATTGTGAAGAACGATGCATTGTTTCAATATTTTGGAATATTCGAGGAGACAAAAATAAACCTTTTTCATCAAAGTATAAAATCTTAATATTACTTGTAAAATAAAACTTAAAATTTCTGAATAATCTTGATATGCATACTGATACAAAAGTAAAATTTTATGTCAAAAACTCCAGCAGAAACAATAACTTAAAAATTTATTCTTTGGACAATGAAAGATTCTTATTTTCAAAACTTGCAATAAAATGTAATAATTTTAGTAAACTATTCTTTCTTTTCATTTGTTGAATTAAGATTTTATTTTCAAACTACAAGTGAATTTTCTTGTTTTGTATCTTCTATAACAAATATAGTTTTATGACAAAAATGTAAGCTCAACTATCATATCAGTCACACAGATTTTACATCATAACAACATTGAATTATTTGATTTAAACAGACTAAAAACTTATCTTCTTCTTGGATATAACTAATCACCATTGGAAATACGTATCGAAAAATCGATTTCTTGTGTGTGAAACAAAATTTCAGCGAACAAGCTGTCAAAGGAAAATGATATTTCAAGAAAAAAATAAGTCCATGAAATAAACATAATTTTTATAATTTTTAATACAAAAAATATTTGTGAAACTTTAAGCGTAAAATTTGTCAGTCGATAAATTTTACAATAAGTATTTTAAGGCTTAAATTCTTTAAATTCATAAGATGTATATATACTTAGAATCAATAAGAATGGTTGCATTTATTCTTTATTTCTGTTATAGTTTTCGATGAATGAGAAGAAATTTCATAATGATTATTATAATATTTTGTTACTTCGCGAAATATTTACAAAATTGAGTGGTTAGTTAATTAAATATAATGAAATGTTTCAATTATAAATAAATTTAATGCAAGCATGTGCAATGTATAATGAACACCTGAATTCAGCCAACTTACGAAACAGTGTAATTATTTTTAACTCTTTTCAAAGGCATAAAGTTATGGTAAATATTTATAATCATGGAATAAAGATTTCTTAAACATGTTTTAATTGAAAGGGACTTGAAAGCATAATACTCAGAAACATTCAAGTTAACAATATAATCATTTACTAATTTATATGCGAAAATATATTTCCTCTATAGATTTAATGACTCGTAAGGCTTTTTATTTGGATTTTTTTAAATATTTTTGTAGTGCAATGCAGTCTTTCTTCAGAATTTAGTACATGGCCGAATTTTCCTAATATTAATAATAACAGGTACCATGTGCCCTCTTGAGAATGAAATATAAGATGATAATAGTAATGTTACAATCCAATTGGTACATTACAATTCAATATTACATTACATTAAAATTTCTCAACATATTTAAATTTTATAGATGTGGACATTTAAGTTGACGTTAACTGTTTCTGAAAATAAATCTTATCTAATAAAAAAGTGGCATCTTCTACTATTGCTTACTGAAAACGAGAAAAAATGATTACAATTGTTTCCAAAAGTGCTGGTATATTGATATTAATGGTTAAAATCTTAGTAAATAAACCAACTGGGTTATTTGTTGAGAATTTTAAGAAATATCCTGTTTAAGACTAATTTATGAATTTTTTAAAATTATTTAATAAAATTTGTTTAACAGTATGATTAAAGTCAATTCCCAATGAATGTAAACATAATTATATGCATATTTGGTTATCATTTAAAAATTCAATTTTAATTTATTATTTTTATTAGAACTTTAATCATAGACAGCAAGGTGTCAGCATAGATTGTTCATTTTATTGTTATGTTGTGTGATTAAAAAGAGATACTGAACAACATTATTTGTTTTATGCTGAGCTATAAAATATTCATAAGGAATCCCATAGTAAAAATTGTTCCCGATTTTAAAGAAAAAAGGGATTAATCTCTAGAGAATTTAGGATTCCCACTATAAAAACAATTTTAAATTATTTTCAGTGACTCAACATATGAAATAAATAAAACGTTTTTTTCCCCATAATCGGAAATATCATATTAATAATCAACATTAAATAGCTAAGAAAAATACTTCATATATTTATTTAAGAAATAAAACAAAAAAGTCATTCAAACACCTTCCATTAACAAATAATTTCACTTTCCATTAATAAAGCAGTGACAATAAGTTGGTATATTATGTTTAAATTTGTATAAAAGAATCAATAGTAATATCAGTATTTTCTTCACAATAGCTTCAAAATCTTTTATTTCATAAAAATAATTTTGACATTACTTTAAAACTAT
>JAOUZG010032859.1:10550592-10572301 GCA_026289955.1 Argiope argentata | reverse complement strand
GTCAACAAGAAGAAATTTATTTATTTCATCTTACCATTCAGATAAATCCTCCCGATGCTTTTATGAAATATATTTCAACTTACGAAACAAGATTCCGAACGAAAATCTCAGCACACGACGAATAGTATAAGAAATCAGATATTTTAAGAAAATCTTATTGACTTCACTTTACTTCGTCTCTCATATTCCTAGCAGACAATTTCAAAACCCAATTCGAGGGGAATGAGGAAATATAATATTTCAGAATTTTTCTTCGAATAAAAGTTGCCTTTGAATGCTTGCATTATTTATTTGGAATTGCATAGATACATCAAAACAAAAATAACGAAGACTGCATTTGGAGACAAGGCGACTTATTTGTTGAATTCCTTTGTTTTGATAATAGCGTAATTTTGTCATTCTAGAACGTCAAAGCAATTCGTAAAATTTTGCTTAGATCAAAAGTTACAAAGACTAGTAGTTTATATTTTACATCTAAATATTGTTTTTCCCCTGAAAATCGAAATGTTTTGTTTTAGGTAATATTTACTTTCTTCGTCTTTTACGGTTTATTTATTAAAATTCGTGTCAAGTAAGGTATTTAAGTTTGCAGTTAACAACATAAAAGTAAATGAAATTTTAAAAATAAGTTATGAATGCAAATAAATTTTTTTGAGGCATTAACATATTTATTAGAAATAACACCATTTACGGCAAAAATATCGATGCTACAGAAAATATAAACAAATAATAAATAACAATACAATAAAACATATCTTCAATAAAATGAAACTTCCTTTAAATCTATAATAAACAAGATGTCTGCTTATAAATAATTATTTATATTAGGATACATAATTTAAGAAATAAAAATTATTATTTATATAAAATATAAATATATAAATTTGGTAATTAAGTATGCGTTTGAAAAAGAATGTTATATGAAAATAAACTGTGTTATATGCAGACATATTTATTAGAGGCTGGCTTTATTGTGAAAGTTCTATGAAATATTCTTTTTTATATTTAATTATTTCAGTAAAAAAATAATAATATTAAAAATATAAAAGTAAATTCGAATATCATCTAATACGTTATAGCCTCATGACCATTAAAATTTGTTTGTTTCTGTCATTATAAATTTATTTCACTCATCAAAAAAATCAAACGACAGAGAAAGAGAAAGAACATGTTTTTTTTATCGTTCTAATGCAAAATTTTATAAACACAGTTTTTAAAAAAAATTAACTCAAAATATACTCATAAATATTTTAGATGGATTTATAGAAATTAAAGCAAAAATGTTAAAAAAGAACATCGATAATAGAATTTTTTCGATAATAGAAAGATACACATGATAATTACTTTCGAGCAATAATATTCTTAGAAATTATTAAAGAAAATTCTCGAATGCGATTAATATTTAATAAAAATCATTAGATAAATGTTGGCAAAGTCATTTTTTGTTATTACAAACTGGACAAAAAATATGTATTGGCTCAATAGGATAAATGCATACACAATCACCTTCTCTGGCACTTATTTCGAATATTTTTTGCGTTTACAATTTACCGTGCTATCCATTTCTATATGTATTATCATTTCTTAAAAAAAATTCTTTCAGAATTTGTTTTCTGTTTCAAAGTTAATAAATGTTGAAAACAATTATTGTCTTTACTTGCAAAACATTAACATATTATATAGTAGTAAGAAAAATGTAATAGAAAATTATTTTAAATTCGTCGCCTTTAGCCACCAGTTGGTTTGCAGGAGATATTGGTTATAGTTAATTTCATTCAAATTATTGGATAAAACCACATCTACGATTCTATCAAATTTTCATACATTCTTCTTCACTGGCACAATAATAAATATATGTCCTGATTTTTCTTATAATTTTTTATATCCTCCTATTCTTATGTTAGGCTTTCTAAATTGTCGCCTGAGTAGTCATCAAGTCTTTTACTAGGCAGACGATCCATCTAAGTTTTTGTCTTCCTTTCTTACAAGTACCAAAAGCTTAGTCAAAGAAAATCTTTTTAGTGGTTCGATTATTATCCAGTCTTATCAAGTGCCCTGCCTGTTTTATCATTTGTATTGTTATAAATTCAATAAAATATGTTTCTCTAAATAGTTTATCAATGCCCGAACTGGTGCTTTTTCTCCAATGATTATGACTGTTAGTTACACCAATTATTAATCTTAAAATTCCACTTTCTAATATACCAAGAGTTTCTTTAATATTATCCGTCAATGCTCATATATTGCCCATGTTTTAGCAGTATATGTGAAATTGGCATAAGTTTTGTAAATGAGTAATTTGGTTCTTCTTCTGACGCAATTAGATTTAAAATATTTTTGTAATCCAACCCCGCCCCAAAAAAAAACCGATACTTGTGCCACTTTTGTGAATCTTGTGTATTATGTCGTTCGGTATTTCTTTTCACATGCTACTGATATAACATAACCTGTGCCCACGGTGCCTATAACATTAAATTATCTAACCAGTTGGATAAGCACAAAATGGGAGAAAGAGAAGAAAAAAAAAGAAAAATTTGTGAAAGGAAAAAAAAGATGATACAACATTCAGGGATTACCAGAGAGAATACCATCGGTGCCAAATTTTACACGAATCTGTTCAATTTTTTCTGAAGTTATAACAGGATAGAGGGGGCAAGTATATTAAAACAAATGATAATTATGGGTTGAACTTACAGGGGAATTAGATTGCCGACTGAAAAGAAGGAAAAAATAGACAAATTAAACTGTGAACATATATATCTTAAATAAACAATCACTATAGAGTCAGAAATACGTAGCGTCCATCTGGGTGACTTTTGAGGGACGTTTTAAGTTATCATTTTGGTTGACTTTCACAAGGGGAATTCTGGTCTCAACTATTGTAGGTCTTGAAGAGGTCTTGGTATTTATGAATGTGGTTTACAATGGAGTGGATCTTGCCGCGTGAAAGGGTATTCGATGCAACTCTCCTGTACCATTCTTCTTCGAGACTTCTTTCTGACTTTCTCATGTGCCATGAGAGAGTGAGTAGACATTCTGTGGCATAATGAATTAGAGATCCTATTTCCCCACAGTTGCGGCAAGGAGAGTTGGCTAGATGGAATCTGTGTAGGCATGTCGGGCATGGGACTTGCCCAGTGAAAAAAAGGACATTCGCTCTGTTCCAGTTGGCAGCGTAGAGAGAAACTTTCGGTATTATGTTATATGTGAAACGGCCTGTTTCGCCTTCTTCCCATTCCTTTTGCCCTAATGTCATCGCATCAGTTTGGAGGATGTTCTTCAGATGAGATCTTGGAAACATCATTATATACCGATCTACAATAGCATTAACCGCTGTTTTGGCTAGTTTGTCTGCCGCTTCATTCCCGTCATAGCTTGCATGTGCCTTGATCCATGAAATTTTAATTTGAGGATTTTCAAGAAGAATGGAGAAGGTATATCTTGCTAATTTGCTATTAGATTTTGGAGATCTTGAGGCTTGTATACTTGCTTTATTGTCGACATAAATAGTGAATGAATCACATGCTATTGACATTTATAAGCCTGTATTCTTTCGTTTTCAAAATAAATATTGTTAAAACTCAACTTTCAGCTTCAAAATAAATTTTGTTTAGTAAAATATATATTATATCGAATTCATTTTCTGTAGCTTACAACAACGCAAATACAACCGCGCGATTCACTATTTGATTAAATCATAAAACAAAAATTTTGAATAGGCAAAACTGAATAGACAACAATTTAATCTATTGTTAGAAATGAAATATGCATAAAACTTTTTTAAAAAAAATATATCGAATTTCAGGAAAATTTTTGACAATTTTAAAATGGTTTCATAAAAAAAATTATAAATGCACATTTTTTTTATTTAATGAAAGTTCATAATTTTTAAAAATATATTTTTGGAGAATATTGTAGAAAACGATAAAGCAGAAGTTAATTTCTGATCAGTTAAAATTTTAATTGAAAATGAATTTTGAATTAAACCTGAAATTCTCGAAGTGCCAACAACTCTTTGTTGTCTCTAAAAATTGGCGTTTTTGACAATCTAAAATGACAGAAGTAATTTGCATTGATGCTTTTGCATAAGGATTCTCTTGATAAAGAAATTGATTCAAAAGATAGCTGTGATAGAAGTTGAGTAACATTCCAGGTTAATGAACTCTAGGTATAGTGAGAAGCTTGTCTAATTTTGTGATTTTCGAGATTTTATTGGCAAAAACGAAAATTCTTAAAATGGTTGGAGTTTCGGATATATATTGATTAGAAGAAAAGTTACACTAACCTTTCAGAAACTTCCTTGCACTGTCATGGTGACTATAAAAGGCGAGTGGCAAAGTTGGGATCAAGCAGAATCAAGTCCTTAAAGAGTAGCAGTAAAAAAAATCGAGTATTTTGAGGGTGTATATCTATTACTAGTTCTCCCTGAACGATTTGTGCTATTACCGTGTTTCACTGATTTGCTTCTTATGTAATGCTGTTTTTTTCAAGCGCTTATTTTTTAGTATATTTCGGCTTCAATTCTTTGCCGGTGAATTCATATTTCTGCAGACTATAAAGTGCCCCTATTTATTATTAAATCAGTTGTGATATTTTTACCTTATACCTTCGTCCCTAAATCCGATACTATATCACTTTCAAAACGTCTATTCAGTGTTTCTTCATTGTTTTTAGGATACTAGCGTATTGTTACAAGCAGGTGAAAGCCGCAAAAGCTCCCGGAAGGAGAACGCGATTGGCGACGGTTGACGAAGAGCTTGGCACCATCCGGGTTAGTTTGTCGAAAAGAATAGGCTGGTAGCCGCTGGATCACTCATGGTGTTTTCCGAAGCTTCACGTGCTCGCTTGCTCGGCTCAATAAAGGATGGGTTGCCGCAATCTGGCAGTTCCTCTCGGAAGAGTAGCGACTCATTGTAGCAAACTGATTACTTTTCTCGCTTGTTATTAGTGAGTTGTGTTTACCTTTTCTGTTAACGTTGTATAATTGAGCTCTCTCTCTGAATTACTGTTTGCTGTGCTATACGATATCTGTTTTGCAGTCTGTGTTTATAGTGTGTAAGGCTTGCATTTACGCTGTTAGTGACTGTTGACTGCTGGACTGTTTTATCTGAAGTTTTACTTTATCAAGTCAGCCTGTAAATAGCTCTAAATAAATTTGTTTGTGCTATCCTCAAGTAAAGTCCATTCAATTCGAACCCGCTACGCTAAAAACGTAACAGTATGTAGCATGAATAGAGAGGGAAAAGCAATGTATTCTAGAAAAAAAAATAAATTTCTTTAGGTAGAAGCAAAAAGCAAGGTAAATTTGGTATTTAATTCATTTATTTCATAAAGAAGAAATAAAAATAGAAATTGTCAATGTATATGTTTGTTACAATTAAATGAAAAAATGGGCAACATGTCCAATCAATGCTTGTTGATTGCTGTCACTTATGTCTTTTTTTTTCGAAGTCAAATGCTGTAATTAGAAGGGCATTTCTTTCTTTCACAGTTATTCATACCAAGAAATGTGTTTTTTTTTAGAAAATAATAAATAATCAGTTAATAAATTAAATAATGGCTTCTAAACACTTCTTATTTTTCATCGAATAATGAATGAAAAAAATCTTTTAGTTATATCATAAATAACTTCCATCCATTTAATAAAATCCATTTCTTTAAATGCCAGCATCCACATCTTGTTACGTCAAATTACCGTAAAAAAAGACAAAAAAATGTAGCAATTCCACTTAAAAACGTCTCCTTATTTCAGTGCACGTTTTTCTCGCTAACGTGGGCTCTTATATTTTTTTTTACCCATTTAATAGAGTTGCTCTTTCTTAACATTTTAACAAACTAAAACCATGCTTCATAGCTAAATTCACGGAATGGCTAACCACTCGAAAAGATAGCTTCTGTAGAAAAAAAAGAACCTCTGTAAATATGGAGAATACTCTCGACACCGGTATTCACAGAGTGGGAAAACAACACAAGTAACAAACAACTCCACTCTTGAATCCCCATTTTCTTCATTTCAGTTCTTCGCATCCACCAGTTTCCTTCTACTCATGGAAGGAGCACTGAACAAAATGAGAGGCAGAATAAAATAAAAAAAGAAGAAGAATGAAGAAGAAGAAAAAAATACCGTATTTACGTGGGAAGTTTCCTGGCCTGAATTTCCAGCCCGAAACAGGCTCCTTTACTACGTGCTTTCCTCAAAAATTTTTACTCTCAACCATTATTCTAACAGTGCTTAGAGTTTCCACGATTTTCTGTAATAGCTTGAGCTAGAGAAATATTTTTTTTTCTTGCCTCTTTTTCTTTAATACCCTTTCTTTGAATTTTACATTTTTCTACACATAGTTTAGTTCTTTGCAACTGCCTTTTCTTTTTTCCCCCCTTTGCTTTTCAGGTGTATCATTTTTCACGCTGATATCGTTAGGGGTTGCATGAACTGGAGGATATATCGTTGATGATATTCTACGTAGATTTTGTGCTTCGATATATCGTTAACTTGAGTGGCTGGGGTTTTTCTCGGAACTTAAAGGAGTCTGGAAATTTAAAGAACTTTGTTTTTACCGAAATAGAGTGGATTTGGAATGTCTAACGATTCGCATAATTTAAATTGTGTGTTTTGAACAAGATTACTCGTTGTATGGATGGCTGTTGAAAATAGAGCTTCTACGAATAAATTTTCTGAAATATTGTATTTTCTTAACAATTGGTGTAGTGTTTCAGAGAGATTATTTAGGCTTTTAACTTAATATAAATATTTTACAAGTGCAGAAACATGATGTCATCATTATTTACGATTAGTTTAAATTTCTTCATTAGCCAATAGAAAAAAAAACAATTGATTGTAATTATTTCTGTATACCTTATATGTGATAAACCCTTTTTTTAGTTTTTTTTTCAGTTATAGTTTATATTCATCATCGCGCCGAATTATTAAACGAAAATTTTATCATATCGACTCTTTCCTGGCAGTTCATATAATAAGTTTCATAAGTTTCGATTGTAATTTTAATTTCAATAATATTTTTTTAAATTTCCTTAATATGAGAGGAAGTTCTTAAGTATCTATTTTTGTAGGTATCTCATAAAGTTATTTACACAAATTCCCTAAGATTTGTTCAAAATTTTATATTTACTCTTTAGTGTCATGCCATAATTACTAAACTTTTTTAACTAGTATTAGAACGAATTGTACAAGAAATGTCCACCTATTTGAAATCATTGTTTCCCTGCTTCTCAGAAATAAAAAATAATAATATATGGACATCTCACGGTAAAAGATCAGGGCAATAGGAATGTTTCTAAGTCTGTTTTCGTTCCTTTTTGATTTCGCGTTGTCCTTTATCAAGATAGAATCACGAGAATATTTATCGGGACGTTCCTATCTGTCTGCATTCATAAGCTTATGAAACATTTCACTATATCCCTGACTGACTATAAGCTCAGTCTTCAGGTGTCCGAGAATTATCTTGGAATCAAAAGAGAATAAAAAAATTAATTATTTTGTCAATAAAGATTGGGTGGGTTTGAAACTTTTTGCTATGTGATAGTTTGTATATATTCCGCTGAAAATGACACTTTTTCAACTCATGTTCGAATGGTCAGCGATTTGAATAGCTTTTACTGAACAATTGACGCATAAAGAACAATTGTTCAATAAAAGCTATCGAAATCGATGGTGAGACCTTTAAATGTTTAATGTTCAGTTATTTATCTTCTGGAACAACTATGGATAAATAACTGATAAAGAAAAATAAAATAATCCATATAAATAACAGATGAAAAGATTATGTATATTTTGAAACATAAATAAAGGTTATATAGAAGGATTCATAGCCTTTAACTAATAGTAACTTAATCGTAAATCATATTTCCATTGCAGATGTTCAGCTGCATGCAAACGGATAACATATCAATATCTATTTTATTTGTAATAATTGTAGAAAACAAGTAAAATAGTAGAAACAAGCAAAAAATGTAATTTAAATAAAGTTTTACTTTACCCTTTCGATAATAAACTAAAATGGCAAAAATGATTTATAGGTTTTCTTTTATTTAAAAATTACCCCAAAGTGTGACTAACTTCTTTAAATGATCATTGGATAATTACATACCCTGATGAAAATTCCTAGATGTATGCTTCTTGCTATTTATATAAGTCACCAAATATAAATATTTTTTTAACAAATTTTGTATCATTATTTAAAGAACAACAAACAAGAAAAAATCAATTCTCTAAAAATTATTTGGTACAGTGCAATCTTTTGAGGAACTGTGTTATTTATATTTTCCTTGGCACAGTAAATTTTCACTTTAATTTTTTTTAAATGTAGCATATAATATACAAGAATATTATGATGTAACTACTTTGATTCAAATATATTTTACCACTTCTCACATAATAAAGTGTTTAAACTTCATAGTATGTAACAGCTCACTTGACATTTTTTTTGTATAAATAATTATAGTATTACTCAAATTATTTAAAAACTTTCTAGATTTTATTCATAAATACTAAAGTAGAAAATGTTTAATAAATAAACTATAACAGTTAATTAAATGAGTGGAATTTTAAACGGTAAATAAAATTGAAAATTGTTTCATATACCGTAATGCACTAGTGTATATAAGGTTTATTTAAACAATTAAATCAACTGATCAATTAAAAAAACCAAAATAAAAAGTTATTCGCTGTTTATTTATGTAGCTTTAGGGCTAATTGGTCAAAAAGTTAGTTTTTCTAAACCCAAATAAAATAATATAGCTTTCATTAATATTTTATAAATTCAGTATGTTTGATTAATTGCCTTGAAATCTAAACTTCCCTCAAAACATTATAATTTTTAATAATTACAGAAATGTGTAAGAAATTTCGAATATCATACTTACATAACCAGTCTGATATTTCTTGTAAATGCTTGACATTATTGTTAGAAAATATGTCTACTGCAAGACTGCTTGTGTTTGTCTAGCAATTTACTGCTTAAAGATTAAAAAAACTCATTCTATTAAAAATAGAAAATTTTAATGAATAAATTGGCGGAAAGTTAATGGTGCAAACACTTCTAGAGAAAGCTTTAATAAAAATTGGAGAAAGAAAAAAATGAAATTAGCAATGTATAATCTTGTAAAGGGCGAATTAATTAATGAAAACTACGGCTGAGGGACTCTTAATGAAATAAATCTTAATTTTTCTGTATTTCTTTTTTTTTTCATTATTTCGTAAAACAATCAGGCGAAGGGTGCATACTTTTGGAATAATAAGATCCTTAATTAAACTTATTAACATGCAAATTAAATTACTTTGTAAAAAAAATCTTTAATGTTTTTATGGCGTAGTGTTTTCTAAGAACAACCCATATCAGTTATGAAAACTTGATTTAAACGTTTAATATAGGAGACACTGACCGAAAAAATGCTCTGTAAATATATTCTTTAGACCCTCCTATAAATAGATCAAATTATGCACAAGGACATTCACTTTCCTACTATAGTTATTTGTATTATCAATATAATGTGGAACTTTGCTACTTAATATGAAAATGATCAAACATATTTCCTCGAAATATTTTTGAATTTTGATATATTTTTTAATCCACTATTAGTAAGAATATGGACTTAAGGATTTAAACAAAAATCTGCTTGAGAAACTTCCCATGAATATTATTTATCATTTAAAATTTAAAATAAATTTGACAGCAATAATAATTAGCACACTTGATAAATATGATATTGAAAAGTTTGCTTAATTTGGCATCTTAGAGAGCTATTAACTGAAATATCATATTTTTCAAATAATTTCAAATAATAATAAGTTTTCAAATAATGTTGTTAAATAAATAAAGCAGCTTTTGGCGAATTTGGCTCCGAGGAGTCCAGATTCACATCACATTCAAATATTTTATAGCATCATATATTTATATTATGAAATTGCTATCTGCCTTTGCATAGCATAATCTTTAACATATGCCTGTCAAATAAATGCCTATGTCATGTTTGTGAGTGTTTGTTTGTTTGTTTGTGTGTGTGTGTGTGTGTGTGTGTGTTGGTTTTGTTATTTGTAAAATACTGATAGAAATATTTCATTTAATTTTAAAAGTGATGATACACTCATGTCCATACATTAAGGATAATGAAAGTTCAGGGAAATAAAAAGTCAGAATCAAAACAAATGCGACTTATTTGTAAAGCGAGCTATGAGTTGATATCATTAAATCATCATTATCGTAAAGCTATGAGTTTGATATCATTAATTTTTTTTTATTTTTTTGTTCACTGAAGCAAATAAAAGAAAACTATTCGCAAAAACCAATTTTAAATAGTTGGTGTGATGGTTAATGTTTTGTATGTTTCCAGACAATGCAATACAGTCCATACAAATATTACTCCACTCATCAAGCATTGCTCTCCGAAATTCCGGTACACATGTAGGAGGTGGTTGATGGGTTGCAACTCATTGGCTAAGCACGACCCACTCACGCTGCAATGGATTCAATTCTGGTGAGAATGCTGGCCAGTCCATACGGGTGATATCCTCTGATCGAACACATTCATTTACTATGTTTTCACGGTGAGGACGGGTGTTACCATCCATAAACAAGAATTCTGCGCCCATGGCACCCCGAAACAAACGTACATTTTGTTCCAGATTGACGTCCCGATAGATTTGACCGGTCATGGTTCCAGATTGAACATATAGGCCAATTCTGGAACCCAGAATAATTCTTGCCCAAACGAACAATGTAGCACCCAGTAACGGTGTCTTTCAATCAAGCACTCTAATTGGTAATGGGTACTTGGTGCTCTCCATATGTAATCTGGTTTCGTCGAAAAACATGATACAACCCACTGTTGTGGCGTCGACAATGCATGCTCTTGTAGCGATTAAAGGCCGCGATATGAACCTGCGACTCTAGGGCCTGTAGCCGAGTAACATGATCATAATACAAAAGTTGAATTCAGTATCATAGATGTTAATTGGCTTATGAGGCTAGCGCTACATTACTCCCCCACCTGTGAGTCGGCGAAAAAGCTAAAGATTTTGTATTTCGTCAAGCGTTATGGCGAGTTGCTGCTTGTTCGTCAAGGGTGTCTGACGATTTTGCTGCGGGTAGATGGCGCCAAGACTGTTGAGTTGTCAAGGTCACCAATGTACCGATTGAAGGTCGCGATACGAACCTGCGACTCTAGGACCTGTAGCCGAGTAACGTGACCATAATACAAAAGTCGACTTCATTATCGTACATGTTATCTGGCTTATCAGGCTAGTGCTACACTTTCTAATATAGGATAACCGCCGGCGACAGCGATTTGCAGTAAGTGGAACGCATCTGACAGGCTTACGAGTATATAGGCCAACTTGTCATAAGCGTTTGTAAATGGTTTACCTTGAAACTGTCTTAACAGTGGCTGAAGACAGGTCTGATGATGTGGACAGTCCTTTTCTTTTGGCTGTAAAGGCCAAATACCGCCTCTTATTCCTCGTTGTAACTCGAGAGGCGATTGCTCTGTAAAGTCTACTGACATTAAACTAATCTTTCAATCGTTGCCAAATTAGAGATGACACACTCGCGGATTCCTAATTCGTCTAATGACTACCAGCTGTGCATGACCAGATTCCAGACGGCCGATATTTCTATCAAATAAAAATATCCAGATACATCCTTTATGACATAACTAAGTAGTTATTGCATTGTAGAGTTTATAATGGGCTTGTATAGCTTATGATGTATAAATAATACAGGCAAAGGCTCTATTTCTTTGCCTGTATTAGTTATACATCACTATTTTACGCTCTAGTCAATGTATCGTACTATCTGTGTCATATGATGGCTTCCTTCAATTTGCATATGATTTTTGAAGATGTGTGCAATCATTTTACGGGTGATGTATGTATTTTAGATTTAGATTTCCGATTGACCCTGAATTATCCTTGATTTGGACATGAGAGTACTTATAAACTGGAATATTATTTGTAAATTGTGTTTTGTAGAATATATAATGAAAATAATCTACAGAACATATTATTGAATTAAAAATTAAGATATTTGTCGCATAATTTTTTCTAACAATAAATGTTACTTGAATGAGAATTGAAGAAAACAATTAATCAGATTTTAAAATAAAAATAAGTTGTTGTTTTTTTGCTGTTTCTAATAGCGCTTACCATGGACAAGTCAGGGATGTCAAGCCAAAGGTGTTTCAAACAACGCCAACTTATAATCCACGTATCACATTCGCTTTTAGAACCTCTTTTTACAGGGATTCATTGTCCGATAGAACAGAGAAAGAATAAACAAGCCCGAACCGGGACTCGAAACCATGATTACTCCCAGATTACGTGGAAGACGCACTATTTCTGTGCCAGGACGCCGGTTTCTTTAAATACTTAGCAACAAATTATTGCTAAAAGATTTGTACACCATTTATTTAAAAAAAAGTGAAAATTTTACTGAAATTACGAATATATGCAGGGATTTTCATCAATTTTAATTAACTTTTGAAATACATTTTGAAGAAAGACTTGCTATTTCATTTCTTTATTTACTGCATTTATAAATATACATTCAGACATATACAGACCCCTTTATAATATTTAATATATCTCTGTGCTCATATTGTCATAAAAAATAAACGTTGATGGTAGAACAATGATGAATGAATTAATAATCATAAAAAAAATTTATGCTACAATGTTTTGGACCAGGGGGAATAAATCGTAAAACATAACTATACTATAACATTTCGGACAACTTGCAATTTTTTTGCATCAATTTTGCAATTTTTTTTTTAAATGATACATGGAACTGTAAATTTTGTAACTTAGAAAATTGCAAATATAACTATTTTCAAAAATCGAGATTGCGTTTCTAAAATAAAAGTTTTCCAAATGTTTGAAATGTTTTTTTATATTGATTGGCAGCCAAATTTTTTTTAAAAAATCTTATTTTTATGAGGTATTAAGATTAGTTCATATAAAATAAGCATCTCATATAGTTTGAAAGAGATGCCTTTGATAAAAACTAATTTAATTAACCTAACATTTAGCTAGTGTCAGAAATGAATCTTTTTTAAAAATGCAGGATTTCCATAGTTACTTGATATAAATCAATACGTGTGATTCATCTTGAAATCAACGATGGAATGGATTAAAAATTATTCTTTCATACTTCTTACAACATGAATGAAGAAGTTACATTCCAGAAAGGAAAAAGAATAGATTTCAAAGCTACCTTTTGTGTGTTATTCTATGCCAATATAGATCACTCTTATGGCTGAAAAATTTCTAAGGTTTCGTTTCGTATATTGCCTCTTTCACATTAGTGATATATTTAGATACAACATTGAAAATTTTGTGAAATATAAGGATTCCTCCAGAAAATAAAACCCTATTTTAAGATACACCTCAGAGAAGGTTTTCGTCTTACGCAATGCAGAAAGAAATTCTACTATTTCAAAAACTGGGTAGTAAGAACTTAAAAAAGGAAATGGATGACTCTTTTTATTGCAAAGGAACTGAAGTTGAGCTAGTAAATTGAAATTCGAACAATTGCTCTGATTTTTAATAAAAACATAATAAAGACATAAAAAATAAGTTGCAACTGTTTTTATTGTTGTTGTTACTAACGGCACTTTTCACGGATAAGAATGCTAATGGTCGTCAGCGATTTTATGCCGATTGAGCGTCTCTTGTTTTTCAGTAACGCGAACTAGTATCAAGAGTACGACTTAGCTACTTCATGAGTCACATTTGCTTGCATAAAACCTTTTTTACAGGGAAGCACATTCATACACCTCACAGATAGAACGCAGAGGAACAGCCATGCCCGAACCGGGACTCACCCACGAAGCCCAGATCACGGGGAAGCCGCTTTACCCCTAAGCCAGATCGCCGAGTTGTTACAACTATTATAATTATGCAACTATAAGTCGTACTACAAATGTACAAAACAAATACATTAAAGTAAAAAAAAACTATATATTATCCAAAAAGTACTAGATTCAATAAAATATGTAAACATAGTACATAGAACATGTAATGAAATTAAACAATCTTGAAAAATTGAAGAATTTATTGATTTTTCAATAAGAACGAAGCAATAAAATTCGAATGTTTTTGATCTATTTCATTGAGTTAAATAATTTGCTTTTCTCCTTAAAATACAGATTCAAATTTTTAAATTATTTGATTATGTATCAATTAACTTATTTGATTTTGTATCAATTAAAAGTTCACGAAATCTATTTTAATAAATCTGTTGAATATTAAGAATATGGCAGTTTCTTGGCATAGGGATTGAGTGTCTTCCACTGATCTGGGCGTCCCGGTTCGGGCATGGTTGTTTTTGGTTTTATCTGTAAGATAAAAAATCGTACTCTTGGCCTTAGTTGGCTTTACTACAAAGCAAGATAAGCTGATTAGACTTTAATCACAGACTACCTCAATGAACTTGATCATGGCAAGAGCCATAAAAAACCACAACTAATTAAAAATATTGGCATTGATTTTGGAAGTCACAAATAATGTATGCCCGTAAATATAAAATCGTAATTCATATTTATCTGAATAAATTCAGTGAAAGCTATAAATTTTAAAAACCAAATATGTGTCATATTTTTGTCTATTATTTACTCAAAATTTGATATACTAAATCTTAGCTCTGTTAATATGTCATCATATTTGTTATGAAAAAAGTAATAAAAGGTAATTTCGTATAAATTTGTTCATTTATATTGGATTACGGGTGAAGATGTTTCTTATTAGTATTTTGATTTATTTTTGATAAAGTTCGCATTAAAATGTTTTTAATATTTTCATATCGTATTTGAATTAAATTATTTTAGCATTAGATGTCCAAGCAAAGCAAGGGCTATTTTAGGATGACCTTAATAGTTTTAAATCTTCAATAGATAAGAAAAGAATGTTCAGATCACCAAACTTTTACTGTAAAAGATATTTGAATCTGTGTTGAAGCAGAAAAATTTGATTATTACTTTCATTTTAGTGTGTAATTTTTAATATTTTATATAAAAATTATGTATTGTAAATTAATTTAGAGGTTAAAACTGAAATTTAAAGTGTTAATTTGTAAATTAAAAATATAGCATACTTAATACAATAACAATTGATTTATGGCCCTTATTTTTTTTTAAAAAATCTGTTTATGTCAATAGCTTTTGAAAATCTATTTGAATCATGTTCGGTGTAAACAAATAAAAAATATATATACTTTTCCGAACGGCATACTTTTATGTTTGATGTTTATCAGGTTTCAAGACATTTTTTTAGCATTTAATGTATTTTTTATACCTCATAAATAAATACTTATGTAATCTTTGTTCATCAAATATTGAAGTGATTATTATCTCAAATCACAGCTTTATATCTTTTATATATCATTAATGATAATGGTAATTTTTCAGATGTTTTGTTTACATATTTAGATTTTATTTAAATGTGTTTACCAGGAATCAGAGTGAAATGTTCAGCTAATCAATGCAACAGTTAGAAAACGGCGGAAGAATAACGTTACGGACATTCAATACGGCAATTTTGTCGAAATATAATTAAGTCAGAATATGTTACAAGTTGATTATCTTCATGAAATATTGTAGATTAGCGATTGACAGTTAAATTTAAAATTATTAGGTTTTGAAAATTTTAGGGATGCCAGAATTCTTCGCCGCTCAAAGGGATTTGTTAGTTTTAATTTGATTAGAGAAGGACTAATTTCAAGATTGCAGACGAACTAAAAATATCCCATGCATTTAATCTTTTTATAATTTAAACAATGTTTTTACAAGAAATTCTCAATCGTAAAGCATGCATCTTCATTTTACGCTTACATAAACCTTTAGTGAAAGTGAATATAGCGAAGTCTGCAATCTGCTTCGTATTTTCACAATACTATATTGGATTAAATTAAGCTCCGTTTTCTTTTTTTTGATTAAAGTTAACCGAATCAAATAATACTATGTCCTTGAAAACCCAAGGCATAACATTTACCAAGTTAGAATGTAGTGATGCCAGTGTTTGAAGGAATAAACTTAGAATCATTTCTACAAATTCCAGACATAATATCAATACACTCAGACGAAGAATTTCTCTATTCAAACTCAAGTCTATTTGTCTATCTCATATCTCGTATCGTACGGTCTAGAATCTTTCTCTTTTTTTCATCGTGTTTTGTTGCCTTAGAAGATTCTTAAATGTATTATTTCCTTCCAAGTCAGTATATTTCGAATCGTTATTGAGTAAGCTGCCAAGAACTCGGAAACGTAGACACAAGTTTATTACTTTTAGTGTACAAATATTAGCTCTGGCGAAGAGATATCTTTCATACTTTGGTTCTTGATTACCGAAAGCTGAATGCTTGGATTTTCGGTTGCAAGAATTTTTATCTGTGAAAAAGAAGACATTTTTGCCTCAAAGGAATCCGAAGAAGGAAATATTTGAAAAAAGTATATGTTTTTATCTCAGTAAAAATTAGAAATTCTATATTGAACAGGTTATCGACATGCTCGTTTCTGATTATATTATAGATTATTCACGTATTTTAAGATTTCACTTGGGTTTATTAATTGTTTAATAAAAGTTGTCTTCAACAATTGTTGATTATATAGCTATCAATAAATCGAACCAAAAATTCTAAAATTTTATACCTGAAATATAAGGTTATATTTATAGATCTTATAAATTCATAAGTTTTATAAATTTGTATTATTTTATAAATATATGTTTTATTAATTAAAATAATTAATAGTGAATTTAATTTTAAGAATGAATTTTTATATTGTGTATTATTTATTAAGATTTTCCTAAATATTTTAAATTAATTTGGAAAAAATTAGTAGTGAAATAGAGATTTTTAAATTCTTAATTTTGAATTTTTATTCATCCACTCAAGTTCAAATACATTTTTTAAACTTTCATTTGATGTCATTTGATGTTCAATGCAAAAAGTTCATAATGCAAATTGAAATTAACAGGCAGTAGCTCAATCTAAAATGCAAGGATTTCAGTATTTTTCAGCAGCTGGTGAAGAATGCAAGTTCAATTTTTGCTAAATTCTATAATTTTTTGATGAATAATTTGCATAATTTGTGATAATTTAATAAAAAAATGACTGAAATAAAATTTCCTTTGTTCAACTAAATAGAAACTTGCTTAAAAAAATTATTACTTGTTTTTATTTTTAACCATCTTAAAATAAATACAAAATCCATTTTCAGTGAATTATAAATTTTATATCACAACGTTCCTACCTCTTCAATACTTTCAACAAAACCCATTACGTTAACAAATCGATATTAAATAGCCCGGTGCTGTCTTTAAAATTACTCAAAACCACCCTTCCTCTGCATCAAATTCTCGACTTTCAAAAAATAATTGCAATGTCATTTCAAAGTCACGACTAAAACGAATAAATCCATCTTAAAATAAACACATAGGCACTTTATGAATACTGATCAGTGAAGTAAATAATTATTAATGAATAACCATAACACTATCACATGAAGGAGACTGACATAATTTTGATTGATTCGAAACCCGCTTCAAACGTGGCTTAACCACTTTATTTATCACAGGAACGGAAAATAGCACCTTTTTTGCTTGTTAATTATTTTTGGGCTTGTCACACCAGCTGAATGAATAAAGGGGAAGTAGGGAGGTGTGTTGTCATTGGTAACCGTTGCTATGCCGTTTAGCTGGAACAAATCAAAACAAGGGTCAGGTATCACGTGAGTTGACATTTATGTGTCACTAAAATCTTTCTTAATTAAATGCTCAATTAATTTCATGTTTGCACGGGAATGAAACATTTTAAACGATAGAATGTTTCGTTAAAATGACAATAATTTTAAGAAATTAAAATTGATTGTATTGTTGTGGCCACTATTACACACATATAAACACTTAGAGAAAAAACAAGGTACGAATAATAAAACTATATTCTTGGGCATGAAAACACAAACGATATTTTTTTATCACGAGAAATAAATCAATGTGTTTGAAACTAGTTGATGAAAGGTTTCATGGGTTTGAAAATTTACACCAAATATTATAAATTTCTAATGCAATTGTCATTAAATTAATAATATGAAAAGAAGAATGACCTTTTTAAAGAGAGAAAAATATTTGTTACTCATCAAATATTTAAAATGAATATCTCAAGCAATCTCTAGATTTAAAAGTATAATTACGACAAAATGTGATAAATGCACCATGTTTATGTCTATATCTAATATTAAACATGAAAAATACTACATTAAATATTTTTTTAAATAATTGTCATAAACGCAAAAATTTATTTGAAAGCTAAAAAAATCTCACAACAATTACTGAGCTATATGTTAGGATAAAAAAAACTGATCAAACTTATACCTTGAAAGATTGACAAAGATTCTCTTTAACTTAAATAAAAATTTGATACTTTTTTTATATATGCCCAACTCTTTCTGAAGGTGTTTAATGTATTAGAATGGCAAATACCAAATTTATAAATGTGTAGATTTTTAAATATCGCTGTGTATTAAATCAGCAATGAGAATTAAAGATTGTCAATACAATATTAAAAAAACACTTTTATTTAAATTGAATAAAATTAATCTTATAAAATAGATATTATCCTGTAATTTTTGAAAGAATACGAAAAATTCTGCAGTTGCAACTCATTAAATGATAACCAATTGAAAATGAGCTCGTGGTTCCTTAACCACTTAACTGGTTTGCCCGTATACCGTGCGTGCAACGAATTGTCAAATTTTGAACGTTGTAAACAACATAAAACGTTCATAACGATTATAATTCAACATTAAATGACTTCGAATACGTAGATAAGTCAAGTATTCGATGGATTTCCATTTGAAACAAAATAGAAAAATACTCCCAAAATAGAAGTTGTCATCCTATTAGTCAGCAAAGAAAATAAACCTGTTAAGGGATTAAAACTTAAACTTTATCATTTTTATATACATATATTCATATTTTCTCAGTTATAAAGAAAAGAATATTTAGATGTAAAAAAAAATCACAAATCATCTATTGTGCCTTTATATGCATTTAAGTCTTTATATTTGTGAGCCTTTTTATATAGGCAGGAAATTCATTTCAAAAATGTAAGAACAAAATCTTGCTATGCATTAAAATTAAACAAGGCAACAATTGCTCATTTACATCTAATAATTGGTTAGCTAACTTTCTATGATATAATAAAATTTAGAAACTTTAAAAGAAGCCCATTCTATAATAAATCAAATTACATTTGCTTAATTACTCTGAAATAATTATAATTAGACAAAAACATGGAACATTTTTTTATTATTTCATCACTTAAATATAGTATGTTCATACTGGACTAAAATAAGGCTATAAAATATATTCTATAGTAAAATAAATACTTGAAGGCCCTAGAGAAACAAAAAGTACATCTTAACGACTTTTCTCAAAATGATATTGTAATTAGTTTTTAATACCTTTGAGATGTTACAGGCGTCTTAATATTTGGAGAAATTTAATAGAATATTTAATAATTATTTCAGTTAAACTAAAAGAAAATTATGTTTGAATTTTATATTTCATATTATTTTAGATAGTTAAAAGTCAATTTTATTTCGGAAAAAAATATCATTCTTATGGAAATTTAATAAGGGTATATAAAAATATTTCTAAGAAATTAGCATTTAATTGGAATTTTAAAAATCATACACAGTTTTATTCTAAATAAATTTATTTTGCTTCATTTGAAAAAGGGATACAATAAAATAAAATTTAAATCACCTAGAATATTTAAAAATTTGAAAAGATCAATATCTTTTAATTTTTAAACAATGATATATACGTTTTAAAAATTTTAAAAGAAATCTGACGTACTTTTATTTTAATATATGTCCATAAAAATTTCATAACTTTCAGCGAATAATAATAATAATGACTAATAAGAGTCCCTCTTCCCTTAAGATTTTTAATAAATGTGGTTAAAAATGGAGGTGGCTATGGTAGTTGCATTTCCTTGCGTCAAACATTCGCCAGATGCAAACAGAACTCCACTCGTGTTTATTCTTACGTCGCGTGTCGCAACGTACGACGCAGAAATTAGGCTTTAGTGCAGTAAATGGAAAGTAGGCCCACTTTATGCAAATCAGATCGTAATTTCTAGTGACATCTTAATCTACGTTGATTACTGTTTTGTTACAATCTTTTTTTATTTCATTTTAGCTTTGCGTGTTACTAGTAAATAGACGCTAGGTGAATGAATAATTTATTCACTGCTGTTTTTAAATGTTTCTTTCAGGGTAGTCTTTTTGAAGCTAGCTGTATCCATTGTACTGTTTCAACTATGTCATAAAGATGGTTTATTAGTTTTTAACATAGATATCTACAACCCTCGTTCTCGGTAATAATTAAATCATACGTCTCTAAATACCTAGGTAGAGTCACGACAATGGAGATGATTCTATTTTGTACCATTTGCATGATAAAGGCTAATAAACAGAGTAAGCTACAGAGTTCCCCTAATCTAAAATAGATATGATTTAGTTCCATTGTTTAAAGGTAGGGGATATGAACATCAAAGGATGATTAAGCAAGTAATAGGGTGAACTGTTTTATAATAATAGATACAATGAAGAGATATTAAACAATACATGCAGATTTCAAAATCTCTCAGATTGAATTTGTTATTGTCATTACAATAAAAGGTATTGTTAAATTTCTTAATATTTTTATCATATGAGAACATGATGTTGTTTTCGCTTGTAGGTTTTGGTGTCTCCGAAATTTTAAGGCAAGAAACATTCGTTTTTTTCACTAGAAGATAGTGAGTCACCTGACCCATAACATTTGAGGTTGGTCTTGCCAGTATTGTTTGAAATATTCAATTAAATGCATTATCAATTGCTTTTCGTTTGTTGTTTCTATGAAATGGCGTCATCTTCCAGTTATTTTACGATGTCTTGCTTTTAAATAATTATTCTAGGGCTCAGAAAGTTATCGGTTTTTTTCCTTTTCTGGATTCTTTTTTAATTTTATCGCAATTATGTAAAACGTGATTTATATGTATTCTTTAATGATATTATAAGCGCATTTTTGCTAATTCTCAGAATACTGTAAATATTAGAATATAATTTCATTATCAATATGCATTATGTTCATTGGATTTTACCACTTATACAATAGTTTAGCAAGCTTTTCGTTGAAATTATTGGGTTTTTTTTAAATCTTAAAATTGGTGGTACACCAAAACTTTGTTTACAAGCTAGAAAAATTGAAAAAGAAAGTTTAAAAAAATCATTATTAGAGAGAGAGAGAAGTCTCGCGTAATTTGTTCAAACCGATTTAAACATGGCTAAAATTAATTAAGACGAATAATCACTTAAAAATAATGCTGTTCTCACATGATAACTTGAAATTTAAGTTCGTAAATTTCCTTTTTTTTCTTTTTTTTCTTTTTTTAAATTTATTATTATTATTTATTTTATTTTAATCTTTTTTTAGATAAATAAAATTAATGTAATTTCTTACGCCAGTTTCTAAAACCATCAATTCAATGTAAGAACAGAGTTAATTTGTTTCTCACTTAAAGAATTGTTTGAACAAAATGACACAAGGGGTTAGTCTATATTATCCATTTGACTATCTGCGTTCATGAATATATATATATATATATACATATATATATATATATATATATATATATATATATATATATATATA
>JAOUZG010032859.1:10511964-10541895 GCA_026289955.1 Argiope argentata | reverse complement strand
ACATGTTTGATACTTAGGGAATCATATGTTTGACTTGTACATGTTTGATACTTAGGGAATCATATGTTTGACTTGTACATGTTTGATACTTAGGGAATTATATGTTTGACTTGTACATGTTTGATACTTAGGGAATCATATGTTTGACTTGTACATGTTTGATACTTATGGAATTATATGTTTGACTTGTACATGTTTCAGAATTGTATAATACATATTTGAAGCTAAATTCGGAATCCTTGCTGAAAAACAGCATGTATGTTAAAGTATGAAATTATTTTCTTCATAGAATATAATCAGTTATTTCTATTTTAATCTGAAATAGTTAGATTTTCTTCGAAATGTTTGATACATTAAGATAAGAAGTTTCATGAAATAACAAGGAATTCGAGAAGTATCCGAGTTGTATGTATATGATATGAATGTTGTATGTATATGTATATGATATGTATGCTGTACGTATATGTATATGATATGTATGCTGTATGTATATGTACATGATATGTATGTTGTATGTATATGTATATGATATGTATGCTGTATGTATATATGTATATGATATTGTTGAAGCGTATGACCCAGTTACTTTATATAAAAACTAATAATTTTAGTATTCGTTAAATTCATTTTAAATAAAATAAATTAATATTATCTCTCTTTAAAATGTTAATAGAAAATTATCGACAGTTAAAATAGAAGAATTAACAAATTATTTAGAATTTCATTTATAAAAAATTACTTAAATATTATTTCTTACAACATAAATCATTAACACTTTAAAAAGCATGGAATAATATTCTCAAAATAAAAGTGATTTTTAATTAACGTTCGAGTTTTCATTACTTTAAAAGTAATTTCGGTTTTACTGACTACAATAGTAGCTATTGCTAATAATAATAATATGTATAGTAGCTATTGCTAATAAGCGGGATAAACTGTTGTAATTAAACTGTTGTTTTTTTTTTGCTAATAAGCGGGATAAACTGTTGTCATTTACATCTTCAAAGTTTATTTTGAAGATGTAAATGCTATGAAATAACAAGTTATTTTATACCGAGTAAATGGCTTTTACACTTAAATCATTCATATATTATTTAGTGAAATATTTTATTATATTTTAGTTGTAACAAATTTATTATATTTTTAAATTTTAATTCTAATATATAATTTTATTGACATAAATGAATTCAATTTAAAATAATTATTTACAAAACGTATTATCAGAAAAAATAGCAATAAGAATATAAACATAAAAAAATTGATATTCAGTTGAAAGCGTTTTAGAATCAAAATGTAGATACTGACATAAACAGATTGACGAGAAAGTTCTCAGAAAAAATATTATTGAATAAAACTATGAAAGATTACAAGTATTATCTTATCTTATCTTATTTAAGGAAAAATATTTTAAATTATCATAATATAAAATTGTCATTAATCTAAAAAATATTAAACATTTTTCAAATAATTTTTTTTGAAAAAATCTCTATATTAAGATGAGTTTATTAAATATCTAATTATATTTTAAATTTTTTTCGCAAAATGTTATTACAAAAAAGAGAATTTAAAAAGACTTTGCAATTATATTAAATAAATATTTTTTATTTAAGTATGTAACTTTTATTTTAGTATGTAATATATATATATATATATATATATATATGAAAACTTTCTATAAAGTCAATTTCAGCACATTACATTATTATCGGATCAACATTCTAAAGCGATATATTTAAAATAGGAAATATCGAAAATGCGTTTTTTATAGGAAACATAAATATCTATTACTTTGAATACAGAAAACCAAATAATTCACATTAAATTCTTTCCAAGAATCAACGCGTTTCTATTTCTACCAAAATCAAGGTCTCGAAAATAATTCAATTTCGAAAAAATCACAATGATATTACTTTTCCGAAGAATTGATTAGAAATTAATTTTTGTGTTATTTTCGAGAAGACAGAAAAACTGCAATGAAATCCCATCTACTGATATGATATTTTTTTATGCTAAATTGAAAATTAAATCTAGATATGGAATCTGGCTTTTATTCCAAAAAGTTCATTTCTTCAAATCTGTAGAACAATATGTAGCATCAATATATATATAAACTAGAGTATTTGGAGTATAGAAATGACAGTAATACTACACTTCATATCTGAAAATGAATTTTTCAGAATTTTTAATAACAATTTATTTATAGATGGGTTTTTTTTTATTTTGCCTGATCGAATTTTATTGCTTTTACAAGTAAAATTCTTCATTTTCTTTACTCTCTGGCTTTAAAATTGCTTTACATAGTCTTTTGTTTTCTATTCAATTTTCTATCCATAATGGTAATTCTTGCAGTTGAAGAAGTAATTTTTGTAGTTGCATTAAAGATTGCAATTTATGCAATCTTTAATCTTTTCGTTTCATTAAACTGCAATCTTTAATGAAACGAAAGCAAATAATGTGGGGATTGCCTACCTCATCTATAGTTAAGCTTGAATACTACTCATATGTATTTATTATTCTGTAAATTACTTGAAACATTAATAGATTACTTGGGAATTATTAGAGTACTGTAGATTACCTAGACATTATTTTCAAGTTACTCATTATAATAAGAATACGGATTTTAATTTTGCACGTTCAAATGATTATTGGGTTATCAAATTAGCTAGGTGCTACAGTATAAAACATTTCATTATGAAATGATACGGAAAATAATATTTCAGGATGATATATAAATGTCAAATCTCATTTCTTAATAATACAAACAGAACACTTTTAGAAGTATAAAAACATTGAAGAAGAAAATAAAAAAAGACTATAAGGAAGAGTGTGACCCTCTGCTGCAAAATACACAAAATCATGCTCACAAGTTTTTAAATATAATTCAAAAAATTATCGTTATCTTTCATCTCACACTGAAGTGTTGCTTCAAGAATTTTGTGCAGAAGCTTTAAAATCCATTTTCTAATTGCTCAATAGAAATAATTAATTTTATGAAATCTTCCGCGACTTCAACATACTGAAGTATTTTTTTCCATCCAACATCTGAAGAGAATAGAACTATAAGTATTAGTTACTCTTTATATGATTTAATTTGCTATCTGAATATTAATTTAACTACACAAAAACGAATCGAATTCGAAGTCAATGCTTTTTTGATATGAAATCAGCAAGAGAGCTTCCGTTGCGACATCTTTAGACTGAATCTAAAGTTCAAGAACCAACCCATAAACGTTGTTGCTTGTTATTACTTACGACACTTTTCGTGGACAAGCGTCGCTGATACATCAGCAGAATTTAAGCCGATGGTATGCGTCTCTTGTTTTTAATAAGTAGAGCCATCTAGGGCCTAACCTAGATAACTAGAGTTAGCTACACACACACCACAACCCTTTTTAGGGGGCGGGCTTCATTCATTCATCTCAGATCGTAATTTAGATCTGGAACTGAGAACGATCACTTCTATCCCGGCACCCCCAGTGGTATTACTTTCGACATGGAAGACTTTGCGACCACGTCAGGTTTAACGAGCGTCACCCCCCCCCCCCCCCAAACACACACTCGGATCCAAAAACGTAAAAGTAACGAGATGTTTCTAAACAAAATATGCTAATTATTGTTAAAATACAATAACATTCATTCACTAATTAACTTATGAAAGGAATAAAATTATGAGCATGATTTTTGATGAATGAGCATGGTGTGCAGTCGAAGTAAGTTTAAAAAATATATTGATAATTGCAGAAAGATACTATTCATTTTGTCACTAAAGCATTTTTCAATTTCGGTATGCACTAATGAAAGTTTTCTAAATGTGAAGTATAAGGGAATGTTGTATCATAGAATTTTTTCTCTTTAACGAAATAAATCATACGTTGTTGTTGATGTTACTTATGGCAGTTGCCTATGGACAGCTCCCTGCTGATACAGCAGCAGATTTAAGCCAAGAGGGGCATCTCATGTTTTTGAAGTAGTAGCGACTAGGGCCAAGAGTACGAGTTAGCTACACACTCGCTACATTTACTTTCACAGTCCCTTTTTACAGGGGCACACAGTCAGACATCTCACAGATAGCACACAGATGAACACCCATGTCGAACTCGAACCGAGGACTCCCAGAACACGATTTAGACGAGTTACCTCTGTGCCAGAAAGCTGGCATAAATCATATACACTATAAGTCTACAAAATACTATGCATACTAACGTCTTTTAAATTTTAACTGTGCTATATCCGCTAATATAAGGCAATTCTGCTACAAATGTGGGAGGTAGATGGCGCTTTATACATATTGAGGTAAAAAAAAAATGGGAGAACTGGATATTTTTTCATTGCCTTTAAAAAGTCAAAAATACGCATATATCTAATATATCATTTTCCACAAGTCAAATTGTCCCTATTTCATTAGATGCCTCTCAGGAGCTCACAATTTCCCCCGCTCCTTTCAGGAAACCGTTTTTCCCTTAAACAAGCGCGATTTCTTTCCTCTCCCATTTACGTCACGCTTAGTGGCTGAGCATTTTTCCCCGCCAGAATGAAACCAAGAGAGAGAAAGAGGGAAATAAAAGCAATATAAATAAAAAAAAACCGTAAGAAGCAAATGAATATCCCTTCTACGACGAAAATATATAAACTGCTATATATCTCCAAGATAAGCCACTGGTGCATTCCATAGAGCCCTGTGACATAGAATACATAGAAAAAGAAGGAAATTCTTGTACTGTATGGTATTTAAGCTGCATAGTAGGAGGGAAAAGAAGTTTTCGTCCAGGGATTTTCTTTGTTGCGTGATCATATTTTCCCTCCCCATTCCTTGGGTAGAAAAGATAACGATAAAGTTTTTTTTTCTTTTTTATTCCTCCTCTTATTCATTTTTTTTTGTTATTATTATTTTGGGTCTCCTCTTTTTCCGTTTCGCCCCACCCGGAGAAAATCCAGATTTGGGGTTTCCAGGGATTTCAAGGATATTTTCCTTCTTCTTAAGCTATCTGCCGACCAGAATGCAGAAGTAGATTTTGTGCTGAACGGGATATAGAGTGTAGGAAACCAGAATACAGAAGAAAAAGGGATGGTTTTAAGAGAACCTGCCTCTTTTTCCGCTGTGAATGGGATTGCATATTTTTGAGTGGTATTTGAGTTTATTGTTGTGGCACTGGCAAGCCAACGAGCTATCTCAGCCGAAGATTAATATGGGAAGAAATCCTGTTTTCTTATGTTGGAATGCTATTAAGCGAACTAACATGCGGAAGAGGTCTAAAGATTCTGTTGTTATAGTAGTATGTACGCTGAATTTATTTTATTTTCTGAGGAAGATATAATGGTATGAGGAATACAAATATTCTTCAAAAAATATATTTCAAACTTTTAAGGTAAAACTCGAAAATATTATCACGAAGATGTATAGAACTACGTCACTAGTTTGACCCTTTCGGGACGGGAGGCTTCTATCCTAGACGCGTACGCTTGGGATGGAACGTACACAAAAGGAAACATTTCGCATTACAAAGCCTAACTTTGGAGGAAAAGAATCACAAAAAATAAAGTTTATCTCAACGTTGTTTATTTTTTATACCTTTTTAGATTATTAGTTCATTCATAATTTAAGCACATTCTTCCACTGATAAATAGCGTTTTTTTATAATAATAAATCGGGACGGAGGCTTTCCGTAATAAAAAGAAATGCGCGAAATATATCTAATTGCTATGCAGAATATAACACAATAGGCGATGAAACCCGAACATACTACTATTACACAGTAATAACATTAAATAAAAAAAGTAAGAAATAAAGGAAAAGAAGAAACGTGACGATTCTATCATTTGGAAAGTTACACAGCTCAGCTCTGTTTATTTATATTACTCTTACCCACCTTCCTCCGCAATTGCTGATGTGTATAATACCAAAATCAGGGTTGAATATGATCAAACTGAAGGTTAGTGGCGATTGAGGGGGTGATTAGATTGCCCTAAGATCGAACTCGCAACGAGCTGGTTTGCAGTTTAGTAAAATAACTATTAGATAAAAGTGACACTTATTTCCGATGAATGTTATCTGGCTTATGAGGCATCCACCTCATATTCTTCCACCAATGAGTCAGTGTTAAGAAAAACGACATATTTGAGCCAAGCGTATGGCGAGCATGTTTTTTTGAGTTGGTATTCATGTTGACTGTTGTTTCTAATGCGTCTGACGACTTTCGCTGCCAATAGATGGCACCACAACTGCTTTACGAAGCTATTTACAAAAGTTGTTTATTCAAGGTCACAGGTCACCATTGTGGGTGAATGGGTTTGCCGTAGGACCGAACTTGCAACGTTAGTGTTTGCAGCCGAATAATATAACCAATAGACAAAAGTGACATTTATGTTTGTTGGATGTTATCTGGCTAATGAGGTTTCACTAAACGATTAAAAATTATTCTATTTTAAAATGCACACATGCATCACCGTTCCATGAGTTCAATTTACAGAAATGCATGGGTTGTACGCCTGACTATGAGAGACTTTCGCTGGTAATTCGTGTAAGATACGCCCATCGCGAAAGGGAACGCACAATTAGAACGAATTATTATTATTATCATCCACTCCAATAATTACATAAAACAACTCATAACAGCGCGACAGAGAATTTACCTATCACTGACAGAACTCGGCTTTTATATATATACAGAATGTTAAACAATCCAATTTTAATATTTTAAAAAAAAGATCTAGATCCTTCCCGATCTAAGATAAACAATAGAATTTAAATAAAGAATCATAGTCTTTGGATAAAACACTGTGACTTGGATTCGAACCACGGATTAACTAACTTTAAACGACGTACTCGGCCTTCTGAGACACTACAACTTATCGGTATTTTGGTTAATAAAGCAATGCTAATATGTGTTCAGTGATGGCAATAGATCTCAAAATGCAATCTGAATGCAATTTCAAAGAACACTTTGTATTTTCTATTTTATATTGGTGGGTGAGACGTATAAAACAATGTATTTGCTATACATATTTTTTAATAAATTAATCCATAAATGTGTGGGTGATAATATCTTTAACCTAATTTAAATCCTTATTAATAATGCTGTTTATATTTTAAACATTATTTCTTCTAATTACCGACCCTCTTTGCGTTTTATATTTTTTCCTTGTTCAGTAAATGCATTACTCTTTTTGAGGTTAAAAGACAGTAGGCAAAACTTTATAATTACTCTCTGCTTTTTTCAATACAAAGCACCCACCGTTTGCTGTCATAAAAAGATAATTAAATGTGTATGGCAAAAGTAGTTTTCAGTTTAGAGCCTACTGATTTTGACACAGTCAATCACCATGGTATATAAGTATAAAAACCAGTTCAAAGAATCAAATTTTAAGTTAACTGGATTAAAAGCGGCTAGTAAATACCATACAAAATGAATTCATTTTCTTACATTTGAATCGGATTTACTAAGCAAGATAAAATAATACGATGACGCGAGTTTTTAAATTACAATAATAAATTAAGCATCTTTACTTTTTTTAAGCTTAAACACCAAATGTGACGTCATTTATTATGACATAGCAAACTTACATCTAAAACTTGCACAATCTAATTTTGAGTTACACACACACACACACACACACACACACACACACACACATATATATATATATATATATATATATATATATATATATATATATATATATATATATATATATATATATATATATATATATTCTTTGTCGATAAAATTCAGTTTAAATCAGTCAACCATCTAATAAATAAAAATGCAAATTTCTAAACCTAACTTTAGATGAAAATATTATAACCTTGAATAATATCCATTTAAATAAATGATAAATATTTTCCTGTTTCTCTTGTAAATTTAAAACAAATAGAATGTGTTAATAACATTTGGCGAATTTTAATATTCCTTTTCAAAAATTTGGTTATACAGGTTTTTCATATTAAATATGTAAGGTCACAAACTCTTAAATTCTCTGAAATTATTAATTCCTTCTATAATGTCATCCATTATTATTTCCAAGTAAAAACAAAAGATGTATACCAAGTAGTTCTAAAACTGGACTTATTTAAATCAAGCAATCTATAATCATGGCGATAAGTTAAGAGTTTTAGCAAAATGTCTACGAAAAAAAACCTGATTTGATGAATGCTGTATATAATTAGCTTAAATAAATGGAAATTTATTGATATACTAATTTTAAATTCCACGCGAAACTTACTTAAGTTTTACAAATAAAGAAGGTGTACAGCAATAGCCGAATGAAAATCTGGTTTCATTTATTTAATTTAGAAATCTATTTTTGAAGTTAAAAAAAATGGATAATCTAAAAAGAAACTTTTATTACAATAAAAGTTTTATTCATTTGGACTATTATTTTAAATAATGACTGTAAGTTATTTATAATCTTTCAAAAGAGTTTTAGAATGAATTAGTCATAAAAACATGGCTAACTCCCACTTGCTTTTGTGTAATCAAACCTCTTTATTCCAAATAATTTATGTTAGATATCGGTGACTATAAAATATATTATATATGTATACTTATTATAAATGGTCAAATGGTTTACGTTAGATATCGTTGACTGTAAAATATATTATTAACGTATATTTATTATAAACGGTCAAATGGTTTACGGTAGATATCGGTGACTATGAAATATACTATATATGTATACTTATAATAAATGATCAAATGGTTTACGGTAGATATCGTTGACTGTAAAATACATTATTTATGTATATTTATTATAAATGGTCAAATGGTTTACGTTAGATATCGTCGACTGTAAAATATATTATTAACGTATATTTATTATAAACGGTCAAATGGTTTACGGTAGATATCGTTGACTGTAAAATATATTATTAGCGTATATTTATTATAAATGGTCAAATGGTTTACGTTAGATATAGTTGACTGTAAAATATATTATTAACGTATATTTATTATAAACGGTCAAATGGTTTACGGTAGATATCGGTGACTATGTAATATACCATATATGTATACTTATAATAAATGATCAAATGGTTTACGGTAGATATCGTTGACTGTAAAATACATTATTTATGTATATTTATTATAAATATCCTAATGGTTTAAGTTAGATTTCGGTAAATTTAATAAATATAAAAAAGTATATGCTTTTTATAAACGATCAATGAGGCTGACATTCGAAACATCTCGATTCCGTCTGTTCGTTTTTCTTTCTCAACCATGCTAGTGAATCCAAACATGCATCCTTCCATCCTTAAGGTTTGTCAAGGGAATAAAACACTCGAAAGCGTTTGTTATGTGGAGCGGCAACTATTGATTCCGAAACTGATGGCATCATATATAATATTTAATAGAGTCAAAGGAATTATTTAAGGCGATTCTCTAATCTAAATTATATAAAAATGGTGTATGCGTGCTTGCATGCATTTGTGCGTGTGTGTGTTTATGGGCGAATACCTAAAGCTCCCACAAATCTGAAAAAAAAATATGAAAATAACCTAAAGTAATGAAAGTGATTTCATACATACATTTTGGCACTGTTCAGTTTAGAGTATTGCTACGTCAAATTTAATCGATCTAATGTATATTATCATCTAATGCATAAGTCCCCTTTTTATCCCTAAAATAACTGATATAAGTTCTGAAAGTAGCCGAATTCCTTGAAATATTGACACGTGCAAAGGTGGCAAATAGACATAATAAAGTACGGATAAAGTCGAACAGAAATTCTTATATTCAATGAAATAGAGAGAATATGCTTAATATGCATTCCATTGATTTTGTTTAGGCTTTTTAAGCATTCAAGGAATATACATTAAAGCAAAAACATTGAGGGAATGATTTCTAAAGGATATTAGTTTGAATATTAAGAAATCCTTATTGAGATATTTCTTTAAACCATTTGGTTTGTTTCTTATTAATTACTTTGTAGTTCAGTATGCATGTCTATATAAGAATTCTGTCAGAAATATTAAGGTCTAAATTTTAAAGAGATCATTTCCGTGTCTTCGTCTAAAATAATTATTGAAAAATTAAGACTAATGTGAAATATTAATATTTTTGCGGATTTTATATGATTAAAAACAATAGCTAAATTTAATTTTTAAGTGTACTTGTAATAGAATAGATATCTATCAGCAAAAAAATCAAACTTATTACAAATTATTATACAAATACATTACATATAAATTATGTTACAAATATAAATAAAAGCTATAATACTTCCCTATAAAATTAGATATTTGAATGATTTATTTAAATTATATATAAGAAAAATATACTCATACACTAATACTACAGTAATTAATAAACGTAATCATAAATATATATATTTTTAATTTTAATAAATACATGAAAAATTTGAGAATAATATGAAATATGTTTTATATTCTATTCTGTTGAAATATTAGGGTTTTGGTTTAGAAGCTATTTAATAATCAATTTTATATCCACATCACTATGAAGTTATCTTTATTAATATCTTTATTCTAGAATTAATAATATATATAAATATATCATGTTAAGCCTAAAGAAACAGTTTTATGCATGTACTCGAAGAAAATTAGCATTGTTGTCCCATGCATTAATTTAAAATCCTTGCCACTTATTCAGCATTCCCAACTATCCACGCCACTGGCTTCGATGCAGTTTCCCAAACAAAAGTGCCCCTCTCCGCTCTGCAGATTGGGATTTTTCAGGAAACTTGGTAATTAGACCTGTCTATTCATTGGCCCGCTTGCTCAAAGTTAATCAGCCTGGACATTCGAGAGTGTTTCGCCAAACGATAAAATCAGCTGACAGCCACCTTTCAAACGACCCTCTCTTCCTCCCTAAATTATAACGAGATGCAAACGAGTCGCATCTCAAAATAGAATCCTTTCAAATTGAGACCTGCTCTTACCACGCGAGGAGTCATTAGCTGTTAGACTGGATTCGAAGTTCCCACTTTTGCCTGTCATTCTGCCTTCTAAAGGACCACCCCCCTCGTAATGGTGTTCGGTGAACCTCAAGTTGGCTAGGTAGCTGCAGAGTTCTGTAGCAGGTTGCTGTGTAGAGTGTGAAATTCATTAACGCTGTTTCTCTTAGGAACTTGTTGTCGGGAGTCAGTCACAGTTGGAGTGCCAGTGCATTATTATCGGTCGTGTTTTCCTTGCTGGGGACACTTGATAGTAGTGATAGTTGCTTGTGATAATGATTTCCATCAAATGCACCGAATTTGGAGAGGGACTAGACAGTGACTAATTATAATTTTATGTAAATTTAGTTTAGGTTAAGTTTAAAATTATTTTATTACAACGTTCCTCGCAAGTTTTTATTTAATATTTTATTTCGCATGATATTGTAATTTTGAAATTTAACGTCGGTATTAATAAAATTGTAATATTGTTATTAAAAATGTATAAACATTCTTTTTTTAAAAGAGTATTTCTATAAAATGAAGTTTTATTAAGTACATCTAGTTACATTTTAATTAATAAAAAATAGAAGATTATTTAGATTATTTTTCGTCAATAAGAATGAATTAATAAATAAACATCATTTAAAAATACTTTGATTATTCCACAAAATCTGGGACTTTTTAAAAAAATTCAATAACTTTAAGGTGCATTTTTTATTTTATACTTTACTTACTTTAAATTATATGGATTCTTGAAATCTGTTTTTTTTTTCTGAAATTCAATAAACCAGATGACGTCACGGGTATGGATACAAAATTTTGTTAACATAGTAAATTATTAAATATATTTATTTTCCATATATATTTAAATTATTGTGGATTATCAATGAAAATTTAAAGATTCCAGAACAAAATTCTTGTAAAATAGAAATTGATTGAAAGAACAATTACGAATATTCATTTTTATACTTATAACATGAATGATATTAGAATAGACTGTTAAAAAAATATTTAGTTTTCTTTTATAAAGTTTCTTAAGACAAGCTTTTATAACTCCATTTTATTAAAAATTTTGATTAAAATTTTTTATTTATATTTTAAAGAAGTAAAACATAGATTTCCCTTATATTCTTATTCTAAATAAAGAAAATTAAATTGATGATATTTTTAGGTAATATTTTTTTTTCTAAATCCCTATATTATGATATAAAACCTGCTTAAACTTGTTACAGACTTATTCAATTGATTTTTTAAATAATTTTTTGTTGTTGATATCTAGTGAATTTTAATTAAAAATGAAGGTACAATATCCTCTTTAATATTTAACATCAAGTTTTGTTTGCAACTTTTAAAAATCTATCTTCAGAAATCGACAAATTTCCTAAGCATTTTGATTTTCAGGAGAAATTTTTTAATTACATTTATTGAAAAGATAATAAGTGCGCGTTTAGCTTCATAATTTAGTAATAATTTACATTAAAGGTAATAAATATCATGAATATCCTTATTTTCTTATCTCTCCTTCTGGAGTATTCTGTAAATAATATTTTATGAATAACTTAATTTTAACACATATTTTGAAAATATTTACTATGAACAGAAAACGAGTGTTATATTTCTAGATTTGCACTGTACCTCAAAAATAAACCTAAATTATTACATTAATACCAAACCAAAGGTGATAGTGTTATAATTTTATATTTTTCTATTTGTAGCAAAGTTAAATGTTTACATTAAAAAATCAGATATCCTTTGAATGTTAAAAATAAAAAAAAGTCAATTTATAAGATTTTAAGCATTCTTTTTACTTTTAATATCCAGATTCTAACTCACATACATATTCAATTCTGAACAAAGATTTATATTTATTTATAACAAGCCATTTAAATAATGCTGTTTAGTTCCCATTGGTCCTTGTATTGTCGATTAAACTTATTTTTCGAAATTATGGTTTTCATACTATGGGAGACATAAGCATTATAATTTAGCATTGCAGTGATCTGTCTGCTAATTGTAACTGAGTCTTGTCAAATCATAAGATTAAGTAGTTATAATGCATAATTTAAAATAAACAACTTCTTAGATTTGATGGTATCTAGTATATTACGTTATGCGTGGAATCACAGTCTTTAAAATTGCACTAGTAACAAACAACAGAGACAAGAGTTATCAAACAAGACTAGAAATTACATCTTTCTTAAAAACAGGTATTCCTTAAAGATGTATTTCATATTTTATGTCAGGTTTATGATAAAAAAAATTAATTGAAATTTTAATACTCTTTTTAAAAACTTCACAGTATATTGTTCCGCAAAATCTATTTTTACACCATTTTGAAATTTTTAAAAAAATTTACATTTCAGTGACGCCAATAGGATATAAAAGTTTTACATCAAACTCCTTTTACCCTACATTAATTTGAGAACTACGATACCTATTGATATCAACACTGTGATTAAGTATAGTAAAGCAATCATGGGCTACAAAGTGCGATCTATTACAGTTCCAACTGATGGAGTCAACAAAATTAGCATTCCAAACGGTACAAGATAAAGAAAAAAAATACAAGGTTGTCTTTGGTTTAGTAAAAAGAGGCATTTGAACTTAATAATGCTATGAGAAATATATGTATTTGCATTGTCACGATTTCTCACACTTTTATGCTCGAAAAACATTAGAAATAAAACAGAATAATGAATTGTCAGAAGATATTTTTATTTTCAGTGTTTGAAAAGCTCTTGATAGCTTCACTATCGGGTCGAAGTTTATTATTCAAATCAATACCTTTGTTTTTGTTTTCTAAAAGTGGAAAAGTGTGCTAGTTACAAGAGGGTTACGAAAAATCAACCCTCCAAAACGTAATACGTTTTGTTCTTAATATTATTATGTTCACAATATGTTCAAGTAACAAATTGAAAACGCTCTACAAGTTACAAATGCTCTACTTTTTTTACACATCAAAACCGTTTTTAAAATAGAAACACTATGTTCTCGCGCCACCAGGTGCCGCTGCAAATTATTGTATGGTTATTTACGATACATAGATACTAGTTTGAGGCAATAATTGTTAATTTTATCAAGTTAATGTAAGGTACAGAGACTTTATGGAAACAAAACCTACTTTTTCGGTACTTATACCGTCGGTTCAGTTATTCGTTCGGTTTTATACTTTCGCTTCGGTTATTATACCATCTTCGCCAACGATCGCCAAAGTTTTAGTAACTAATTGCCGACGGATTTAAATTTGGCGATAAAAATCAACGGATTACACCATTATCGAATAGCTATAATTTTTGATTTAGCAACTCATTGGCGACGACTTCAAATTTGGCGATAAAGTTGGATGGTATATTCCGCAAGTACCACTTTCTCTTCAGACGGACAAAATTTTCAAAACCTTCTTCACTAACATTTCGAAGCCTTTTGAAAAAAATTTTATACATACTTTTCAGAAGTTTAGTTAGAGAGTATATATACATACTCGTTACAAAATTAAATACCATTTTTGTGTGCACGTTTTCCTTGAAATAATTTAATTTTTGTGAGGAAATATAAAGGCAGACCAATCTTCCAACAATATTCCCGATCAAACTTTCGAATCTTTTTCATTTTTTTTTATTTTTCTGAATTGCGAGTGGTTAGGGTAATCAAATTATTCTAATGGCCGGATCCATTAACCTAGTTACCTCTTATATTGCCGAATCAGCGTCTACACTGCCTTCTTCAAAATGTTAAGGAGTCATAGATTTTCAACAAACAAAACAAAGCCAAAAAATGAACTTAAATAACGCTAGATTGAGCTAGAGAAGCAGTAGGGGATAAACATCTCAACGACGTCATAAACATAGATATAAACCAGACATCCCCTTTGTTTTATGTTCTTTAGTTTCCACCATAAAGCAAAAATATACCTCCCTCTTCTTTTAAGTAGAGAAAAAATGCCGGTTCCCAGCCTACAGATAGACACAGTCCATAAATCAAATCACCGTAGGTTTTTAGCTTCCAGAAAAAAAGACAAGGCTTGGCGGATGAAAAAAAGGAATATCGCTAAATGTGACATAAAAGGGTTAAGGTTCTTATCCTATTCCATAAATCTAGGAGCACTTTATTTGGAACCAGTGATTGAAGCAATGCGGATCGGAGCGGTGAGGCTTTTAACGGGGTAATCCCGGGTACGGGGCAATTTATTGCCCCAAGGCAAGATGTCTGCCTTGAAAAATCGTTGCCTTTCTCGTTGTTGCTTTGTTATAGTATTGATCAGCCGATTTCGCAAACAAAACGTTTATCTCTAGGTTCTTTTATGGGGGCGTTTGTAATCAAGGACTGGAGCGATTAGAAGGAGCCAGTGATGTCTGGCTTTATCCGCAACCGCGCTAAAAGCGGGACGTGATATCGGGCTGGGAGAGATGACTGGAAATGATTTTGGCTCTGGCTGGTTGCTGAAAATGACTTTCAGCTACTGTGGTATGCTTAATAACTCCAGGTCACAAGACACGGTGTTATACTGAAGTCCATTCCTGAATTTTCATAGCATAGAAATGCATAGAAATCAGAAAATTAAACTATCTACTTTGGTCTTTTTGATAGTGGCAAATATAAAGTGAAAATATTCACAAAAAGTAATTATTTAATTTTCATTCCATGGAATCTGAGAATTAAACTGGATGAAGTTCCACAGTCACATTGAGATATGCCTAATAACTCCAGATCAAAAGTCACGGTGTTAAATTGAGTCACATTCTTGAATTTTATTAGCATGGGATTACATATAAATGAGAAAATTAAACTGATTATTTCGGCCTTTTTGATTGGACCAAATACAAGGTGAAGATATTCACTGAAAGTAATTATTTAATTCTGATTCCATGGAATCTGAAAATTAAACTGGATAAATATTTAACGTCACGTTTGAAATATGCCTAATAACTCCAGATCACAAATCACGGTATTGTTGTGATCTGGAATCTCCGTATAATCTCCATAACAGCTTGATTCTCTAAAACAACTAATAAATTACGAGTATTTTTTTGTCACTCGCGATGAGATTACTTTAACTGCATTATGAGGGTTACTCTACTGAAGTCATGATTATCTATCTAGCTGCGATTGTGATTTGAATTTTAAATAAAGGATAACTTCTTGATATTCATTTCTGAAATTTTCGAAGGATGTTTACTGAGATAGAAAGCTCCATTTGTAATAATGGTGGGATTTCTAATGTTTTAATTATTCTAAGAAAATTTGTATGTTTAGAAAAAAGTAAATAAATTGGACTTATATGTTTCGTCACATTATTTGCAATAGTCGTGCTGGCATCAACTTTTAGAAGCGTTTCTTTACATATTTATAAATAATTTCGTATATAAATTTAAGAGACATAAAATGAAATATTTAAAAAATTAATTTAAAATATAATTAATGAAAAATCATACTTTCTTTTTCCAAACAAATAATGGTAAAAAGTTTTGACAGAAATAAACAGACACTTACAGTTGTCGGTTCAGATGCCGTAATCAAAATCATTTCCAGAGCAATTTTTGTAAAAATAATTAGTACGATTTAAACTTATTTATATCTTTCCATACTTTTTAATCTAAATATTTTTCTGTTGTTATATATAAATTGGTCCATAAGTCGTATATAAATTGGCCTTAATTGTTTCGTCACATTAACTTTAATACTTATGCTAGCATTAACTTTTAGAAGTTTTTCTTTATATATTTATAAATAATTTCGTATATAAATTTAAGAGAAATAAAATTAAATATTTTAAACTTTTCTTATTTTTTTATCATATAAATCCGTTATCAAGATCATTTCCAGAGCAATTTTTCTAAAAATAATTAATACGAGTTAAACTGATTCCTATTTTTCCATACTTATTAACCTAATTATTTTTCTATTATTTTCTTCCCATTCATTCAATTTAATAAGTATCTACAAATTTAATACCTATTTTAATGAGGCGAGAATTATATTTATCTGCAAAATTTATAATGAAAAGATTTTCAATGAATATAGCAATTGTAATGAAAGCGAAATATTTCTTACATGTTGGCTCTATTGATTTCCTTTTCATATTACAATTTCTATCTTCTGACCATCCGTAAAGCATAATTCATTTTAATAAGAATTTTATTACAATGCATTAATCTTCATATAAAAATCCATTGCCAATTTATTTTTTTCCCCTGTTTCATCGAAAAATCCCATTTCCTTGCACGCAGCTGACAAAATTTTCTTCGTAACATTTCTAAAATTCCCCTTTTCAAGGATAATACCCAGAAGGGATACGTAATACGTCCCATCACTTTTACAAACAGCCCCAATAAATAACGTTCAAACTGTGGAGTTGATGGATAATTACCGAATTCGATTCGGACAGGAAATATTTTAACTAACAGTCACGGAGGCCCTTAATCACCTGCTTAATTTAGAACTGCAGGAAAAACCAAAAGAAAGACGGCGGAAAGAGTTTCCGTCAATCTGTGGCGAAAAATTCAGTGTGGTCGTGGTTCGATATAATTAAGTCGCACGCGATTCTGAAAATCTCCTCTGACCACAGCTGGTGGTGAGAGAAACATTAAGACCTCGCGACATTGCCGAGTTTTAATTCCTGATCCCCCTTCTAGACTGATTTAAGACTGGTCGCCAGGCGCCGAAGGATTTAATGCAGTAGAATTTGAGACAGTATTGCTATTTTTAGGTCTGAAAATATACTATTTATTTCTGATTTGTTTGAGTGAGAACTTAAGGAACCCTAAATAAAATGATTAAGAATATTTTGATTTCAAGAAAATGTGTTTTTTGTATTCTCGGTGAGGATATTATTAAGCTACGATTTATCAAATCAATTAAAAAAATCAATTAACATCAATCAATCAGTAAAATCAATTAACATCAAACAATAAGTAAAAAACAAAAAAATTAGGTGAGTCAAACAATTAGCAAAGAAAGTCATCAAAATATTTTGGTGAACACCTCAATCTAAGCTTCATTTCAATATACGCTTAATTTGATACTGAGAAGTCCTAAAAAATTAGAATATGCAACGGTGCATATATTGTTCTTGATATCTACGCATGACTGATGAGTATTCGTGGTATCCCAAAATAGCCATCGTGTCTCTTCATACAGGAATTTTTATAATTTTGATAAAGTAATCAAATTAAATTAAATCCTTATTTTTCATAAAACATTCATATACCTTTAGGAAAAAGTTCTATTACATTTCTGTCGTTTTCACCGATCAATAATTTCGTTCAATTTTTTTTAAAAAAAATCCAATTAGTGAGCTTTAATTTATTTAAGTAACAAATCAATGTTCATATTTTGTTATATTTATAAATAGTAGCACTTCCAGTATAATTATATTTTTTGTACAATTCAAATGCGTTTTTAGTGGACCTTTCCTAATCCAATCTTTCTTCATATAACTGACTTTTGCGTAAAAAATGAGGATTATTGAAAGACTGAAACTTATAAAATTAAGTTTATGGTTTTCTGTGTTGTTTTTTTTTCCTAACCAAAAATTATTTCTTAGGAAGGCATTTGAATTTTAAAGAAACTGAATTCCAAATGGGTCGTTGGTTTCGAGAATTGCAGTATTCGAATTCCGGGACCACAAAAATACCTTTAACGAAAATACACATGTTTTCTCGTAAGGATCTTGTATTGAGATATACAATGATCCATCGAACCTAACAAGACGCTCAGAATAGAAACATATGTTTCAGATTAGTACCCTTCTCCATATATTAGCTTTCTTTAAAAGCATACCGAATGTCTTTTCTCAAAGTAAAGGGTAATATCCTTAATTCACTATGCCACCGAATGTTTATTGACTCTCTCATGGCACATTAAAATGCTAGAAACTAGTCTCAAGGAAGAATGGTACAGGAAAGTTGCATCGAAAACCCTTTCATGTAACAAGATCCACTCAATAGTAAATCATATTCATAAATACCAAAACCTCTTCAAGACTAAACAATAACTGAGAAAAAAATGTCACTGATCAAAATCAGTTGTCATTCATTCAAAAGTGCCATTTTCACAAAAGAAATCAAAACAGGACCCAGACGGACGCTAAAGACCTCTGACTATACAGTGTTTATATGTATACTTATAGATGTCATACAGATGCTTACAATGTATTTTTTCTTTTTTTTCTTTTCAGTTTGTAGTATCATTTCCCTGTAAATTCAATCCATAATAACCATTTGTTTAAGTATTCTTGTCCCCTTCAATTATTTATTAATTCAGCAAAAATTGAAAGCAGTCATGTTGGATTTGACACCAATGGGATTCTCTCTGGAGAGCCCTGGATAGTGTTGCGATTTTAGCGTAGCGGGTTCAGATTAAATGGACTTTATTCGAGGACAGCACAAACAAATTTATTTACAGTTATTTACAGGATGACTTGGTAAAGTAAAAATTCAGATAAAAACAATCCAGCAATTAACACACACTAACAGCGTAAATGCAAGCCTTACGCACAATAAAAACAGACTGCAAAACAGCTATCGTATAACACAGTAACAGTAAATCACAGAGAGCTCAATAATACAAAGTTAACAGCAAACGTAAACACAGCTCACTAATAACAAGTAGGAAAAGTAATCCGCTACTCCAGAGAGACGCTTCTCTTACGAGAGAGGAACTCTCAACTAACTCACTTCAATCTGTAGCCTTATATAGCCGAGTGAGCGAGCGAGAGGCTTCGTGAAAGATCCAGCGGCTACCAGAGTATTCCTTTCGCCAAACTACCCTGGCAAGCGCGAAACTCCTCGCCAAACGCTGCCAACCGCGGTAACCCCCCCCTCTAGCCCGTTCGTAACAATACTTTTTCGTCTCTTTCTTTCCTTTAACATTTTTTTTTCTTTTTTCCCTCTTGTGATCACCCAACTGGTTACATAATTTAGTTTTATAGGAGTTATGTTTTGTTCTTTTCGCAATTTAATCTAATTTCCAATGGTCAACATAACATTCTGTCCATCCATTGTGTTTTTTTCCCTTAATCAATGCATGAAATGAAATCCAAGCGGCTGGCAATTCTTTGATTTGTCCATTGCCCATTTTTGTTTTTTATAAAACCCTCAATCTTTTGCATTTTTATCAAGAGGCAAAATAGTTGGATATTGATTGAGCCTGCCACTCAATCAATATCCAATTATTAATGTTATGTGGTATCAAATACAGTGAAGTACATCAGAATCCAAAACCAAAACCAATTTTCTGAAATTTTTAAACAAGTTCCATATTTACCTTCGCTAAACTCTTGGAGATTATCTATGATAGTTGAGAGATTCTGCGATTAAAAGAGCTATTGAGAACGAGTGATGTTTCCATCATTAGCTCATGCGTCGTAATAACCGCTCCTTTGACCACAGTCCTAGGTTTAGTATCCGAATTATATCCTTTTCCAAATCAAAGAAATGTATCGAGAACAAATATATTTTTCTTAAAGAGTTGACTAGGAGAATTTGTTGCATTATATCTAAGCTGCCCATAAGTTTCGGTAGTACTTGGGTGAGATTTTCTGACCAAGTAAGAATTGGTTTACTACAGTCCTTAACGAATACGTAGAATAATTACGAATGATGTACATTAATTGAAGATAAGTATATTTCTTCTTTCCCTGTCATTTTTTGATCTTTTTTTATATCTAACTAAGATGGTTGGTTCTCACCACCCTCATAGGTCTAGAAATGGTAGTTTGTCTTCTTCCTATCAATGAAGGGACGTGCTTCCCATGGGAAGAATTGTATGCAACCGCTGATGACCCATATGATTCATCCACAGCTCCCGTAAGTTTTACTGTAACGATGATCCTGTCAATCAGATAAAGCTGTGTATGTTAGTGACGGATTAGAGTAGCCAGTTGAAGTTATGTTTGTCTAAACATGTTTGAAATAAAATTCAATATTAGAATGTATGGATTGGTAATGTTAACTATGTTGGAACTGTTTGAACCCACATTAGATTTATGCTACAGGTTTCTCTGGTATATTTTTTGCTTAAACAGTAGGAATCTTTAAACAAATACTTGGAACCATGTAAATAAGATTTTTGTGAAATTCTACTCCTTAATTACTAAGATTCATCTTTTGGTACTTCATTAAAATTCATATTTGATATATTGCAATTTTATATACCACTGATATATTACCATTTGATATATAGCAAATTGGTAACACCAATCAGTAATACATTTTTTTGCCCCATAAACGTCATAGGTGTGAAAAAAATTACAGATCTACCAACTTAAATTCCTTCAAGAATCAAACAATTTACAAATAAATAATTATTCAAAGGATTGAAAATCTTAAGGTATTAATTTTAACATTGATTAACTACATCTTAACGTACTAAATGAAAATGTTATTTTAAATAATTCTTGCATAATAAACTCAAAGCATTCTGATGAATTAGACAAGCATTAAAAGTGGAGAATTATCTGATAACGTAGGCGTAATTATTGAAAATAGATGTTTTGTCAAGATTTCATTTTTCATATATATCGAAATCTGAGATTGTTAAATAACGGTGACTGTTAGTCACATATTTAATATTAATATATTGATGTGTTTAAAATTATTGACAAGGAAAAGAAACTATTTCCTTAAGAATAACTATTAATCTGATTTCTAAAGTTGCATTTACTTATTTTTATTCCACAGAAAGTTCATAATCTATAAATATATCATTAACATTCACATTTCTCTCACCTATTTCTATTTTCGAGAGAAATAAAAATACTATTACCTTCTTCTAATACTATATTTTCTACTAATAAAAAAGGAATTAAACTTTACTATACCAACCATCGAGAGGTCACAGCCTTATGAAGGTTCATAATACTTATATATCATCAAAGGTTGCATTATTCATCACTCCGCCAGCCATTTTTGAAAAATGTTGCAAAATAATCTTAGACATAAACACCATTGCCAAATTTGTGCACGAATAAATAAACAAAATTTTCTGTTTTTGTGAAAGTATTAATTAAGATATATTTTCTTTTTGATTATATGTTATAATTCATAAAATTTGATAGAGCTTACTAAGATAACACAATTAATAAAGTGAGCACGCAGTTCAACGCCGAAAGTGAAAAACAGATTATTATATTAGAAATGGTATACCAAAAAAAAGGCAAATACAATACAATAAAAACTTTGGAATCATATTAATAATAAGATTCATTATTTCTTCTATAATCGAAAAATTAAAAACGTATAATTTGATATTTATATGAATTCTTCTCTTTGTCATAGCAAACCAAATACTTTTGATCGATTTTATCGATAACATTGATGCATTTATCAAATAGACGCATTACAAAAAGTTGTTGACCTATACATAAAGTATATAAATATGGCTGAATGTAGTTCACAAAATAAATATTTCATTAAATGAAATATATACTCACATCAGTTTTCGAATGCTGTTTATTCTCAATAAACGAATAATATTTGGAAACATCCACTAGTAAACATATTTTGTTTACAATATTTGTTTAGGTTACTAAGCCTGTTTATCAGCCTTTAATTGTGCTATTTTCAAAATGTAAGGATGAAAAGCTTAGATCACAACTTTAAGAAATCTTCATAAATATGTTTTCAAATATTTAAATCTATTCATCTGTACTTATATGGTACAAGCAAGATATGAAACGAATCTTAGAAATACGTTTTAATCCTATTGATAAAGAAAGAAACATATTTTGAAATGTCAACTCGGATATTGACTTCTAGTCTTAATAATATTGCTTCTGAATGATATTTCAGTTCGAAAGGAACCTTGTCATTCTTAAGTTTTTAGAATTATGTTTTATCTATTCAGTTTATTTCAAGAAAGAAACTGATAGTTTAATTTCAAATAAATAATATTCTTAAAGCTTTACTTATCAGAAATAGCTTTTCATATAGAATGAAATGTTATTCTTAAAGCCATGTAATTATGCATTGTATGTTAAGAAAATTTTAGAAAAACAGCAGCAAACATGAATGAAAAATGAAATGCGAATTCCCAAAAATCATATTATTAAATATAAGAAACATGATAAATTTTGGGTACTTACGTATTAGGGCGTCGAGGCCAATGGTTTAGTAATTCATTGGTGACGAATTCAAATTTGACGATGAATCGTCGACGCCAATAAAACCAAAAAATGGAGGGCGACAGTTAAGGTTTCAATAATTTTTTTAAAAATAATGGCGGTCAGTATATCATTTTTATTTAAAATTAATAAAGTACCCCGTAAAATTAATAAATTACTTGTAACAACCATTTCCAATACAATGTTGTTGTTTTTTTTAAAAAAGGCATTCTTCTTTGTATTTGATCAATCTTTAATGTCCTATCCATAACTTTAAAAATACCCCTTTTATAAAAATTAAACAATAATATTCATTCATATATTTTAAACTCTATCTGTATGATAAAATGATAAATACTATCGGAATGTTTAAATGATAAATTCTACCAGAATTATTAAATGATAAACTCTACCAGAATGATTAAATGATAAACTCCATCAGAATTATTAAATGATAAACTCTATCAGAATAATATGGGTTAGTAAATAATAGATTATTTTAATGTTGAGGTCCATTTTGTAATATATATATATATATACAAAACAAAAATATGTACACCATTGAAGAGTACCAGAATTTGTGTAAACACCAAATTACATCGCAACAAAACAAAATTCTGAAAGAAGAACTATCTTTAAACATTCATTTGAGACTAATACAAAAGATTCGCGATAAAAAATTATCTACTATTAATGATACATGCATCTGAATATCACGAAGCTTACTTTGAAGTAGTGGTACAAATCCATCTCTTAATCGATATTATTTATTTATTAAATTCTTTCCCATTTTAAAATTTAAAGTAACATTCTATATTGTTAAATTAAAGTTTATTGAATTCTTTTTCTAGGAAAGAATAAGTCATTGCTATGAAGTTAATGGTATATTCGTGTTCTAACCAGAAAACATTAGTTGGATTGTTAAAATCACAGAATGCACGCTACTTTTCTTAATAGTTAAGATAATTAAATAGTAGTTATAACAAAAGTAGAAAAATCGTAATGGCTTGCGTTAAAAGGAAAAATAAGAAACTCCCACAATTAACATTTTTAAGTAGTTAAGAGTTTCTTTAATTCTAAAGACTGAATAATTTGAAAAGTTTAACAGCTTTTACTTCAGTAAAAAGGTTTTAGCTGTTTCGTTAACACAGTTGAGACTGAATGCATTAATATAACAAAACATATTATTATTACATATAATTATTCTTAAAAGGTCATATAACTAACTTTTGAAATTAATAATAATAAATAAAAATAACGCATTTTGAAACTTATGATCATGTTTTATTAATATTTGGGATAAGATTTTCTCATTGTTACTGTGATAAGATTATTAAATATACAATGACTTCAATGATTATTAAATATACGATGACTTCAATGATTATTAAATATACGATGACTGATGTATGTTACTGTGTGTGAATTTTTCGCACCTTTCGGGTCTCATAAAAAGATTATAAAACTGCCCCACATCGAATTGTTTATGAGGCTCAGGATATATTAGATAAGAATTATATTAATTTATATACTTACGTAATCTGTGTGCACATTTTCATGAAATATTAATATATATGTTTTTTACTTTCTTTTAGCTTATATATAGATATTCATCCAATGATTTTATGTGGTTTAGATGGAATGCATGTTGCTCCGACATATCATAACACATGAATAAATACAAAAATTAGCAATATTTATTATTAAATTTATTTATTTATTTGGTGAAGATTTTTGGAATAAAATTCAAAATTCAAAAAAACCCCATTCATACTGATTTTAGAATAAAGTTGTTTTTAAAAGATAATTATTTATTAGTAATTTAGATAAACAACACAGCCATTGAACCCGTTGAGTTCTATAACTTTTCTTCAACTGAAATACAGAAAATAATTTTTGAATCATGAAATTTTCTATAAAATATATTATTTTAATTTGCCAACAATTAGAAGTTCTTCGTTTTAAATTACTGCCAAATTCAAGTACTTCAGAAAATTCAAATTACTTACTTATTTCAGAAAGGGGTAATAGTTTTTAAATTTGTAGCAATGTATTTTAAATTCATTGTATACTATATAATAAAGTTTTTACATCCTCATAAATACATCACTGTATTGCAACTTCGAGATTGGTGATAAAAAGGAAAATATTTTTTTTTAAAAAAAAGGTCCATAATATTTGTTAATAACTAAACATAGTAAATTCTTGAAAGCTTTGATAATCTAAAGTATATATTAGTTGTTTTTTTCTTCATAGACAAAACTGTACTGGAAATTATGAAAATAGCTTACACGGATTTAACTGAAATGACTGATGTCTTTTAATATCAAATGTGTCATTTCATTCAAACCTTATTTACATTAAGGAATTAAGATTTGAAAAAAAATTATTTATATCAATGTGCAACAGCGCATTAAAATAGTATTTTTTTTCTTTCTGTAAAAATACAATTTCAGTCAATACAATCATTGTTGATTCTCTTGTTTTTAGACTCAAATTTGAGTCATATAATGTTATTTCTTAAAAGATTTTTTTAATGTATATAAATAAAATAAATCTATCACAATTTTTATATATGTTTAGTTATCTTCTGAATATTAAATATAGCTTGTAAGTATATACTTTATTTCAGATAAAGAATATTTTTAAATAAATAAGTGTTGTATTTACAAATTCAGCAAATCTCATTAACTGTAAAAGCTAATTACATATATTTTCCTCCACAGAACAGTGTATTAAATGTAAATTTGAAAACAAAGAATATTTTTTTTAAAGAATTTGCATAGGTATTTTGACATAAACGTTAATTTTCACGAAACGTAATGTTGTTGTTTTTGTTTAACACACTTTTTCAAGCCCACTGATTGTCAGCGATTTAAACCTATTGAGCGTCTCTCGTTTTTCCGTAGCGCCAAATAAGGTCAAGAATTCGACTTAGTTACACACTCATGTCACAACCCTTTTTATGGGGTGGCCTTCATTCGTGCATTTACATTCATTCATCCACAAATCGGAATTTAGATCTTTACCATAGAACGATCACCTCTGACCCAGTACCCAAGTGGTATTATTCTCGACATGATGGACTTTGTGACCACGATAGATTTAAGGAGTGCCAGCCACCACACACTAGGGGAATCTTCGGTCGTTGAGATTCGAACTCGCAACCTAAGGTATATGAGTCCTAACAATTAGGCTATCCCAAGCCTCACGAAACGTTGAAAAAACTGAAAAAACCATGATGATTCTGATAATGAATGATCATGATGAGATTTATGTAACATGCCATGAGTATTAACAATACTCTATGGTTAACACTTTATTTTCTTATATATATACATAACCCACAGTAGATATTACATGTAATAGTAAAGATAAACACTTGGAACTATTTAAAGCACGTTGTGTGTTTACACAGCGTGTTGAAATAAGATCGAAAGACGCTTTCAATCCGTCCTTGTTAACAAATATATAACTTTAAAAAAATAAAGATAAGGAAAAAAAAGCTAATTGAAAGCATACAGAAAGCATCAAGGACAAAAAAAAATGAATCCTAATAAAAATTACAAAATTATTGTCGTAAGCGCCTTTTTTATTTTCCAGTGGCATATAGCGTCGGTGTAAATGACACGGCACACAATCTAATGCATCGATTTCAAAATAGTTTGATTTATACTTTCAGTATAAAGACGATAATTTTTAAATTGGAAATATAATGACTGAGCACGGAGTTGAGAATTACATGTTTTGAATTTTAAAATAAATGTAAACTTTCAATGACGTCAAATATTTTCTTTTTGCTCAATCGAGTATAATAAATAAAAAATACAATTTAGTTTAATCGCATTTATTTATTTGAAAAGCATAATTGCTTTTAAATTTAGCACAGATGTTCTAAATGATTCTCCTGACCTGAAACCACTTTTAATGATTTTTCAAGCTTCTGTAAATTCTTTCAAAATAAGATAAAGATTCCAAATTAAGCATATGCTTCACATCCGAAATTCATTCTTGCTGTTTCAAGAATTTGAAGCCATATTTTTAATTAGTTGTTTTGATATTGATCGTAGCAATAAGACAGGAAATAACAATTCATAATGCCATATTATTTCAAAATTGAAATTATCTAAATTATTTTTTAAATTTAAAACTCATGTATCAAAAGCAGTCTATAAACGTGGCATTTAATAAACTGCTTCTAGGAAAACATCTTTTACTTATTTAAATCATTAATTTTTATTGGCTAGTTCTAGGATTGGCTAGCACTAGTTCTTAAGATGGGATTGAAATATTTCGCAAAGTGAAATGAAAATTATATTTTATTGAAAATCGTTTACTATGGCAATCTTATTTCAATCTATTTTTAGAAAAAAATTATATATGTCCAGACTAAATTATAGTTTTATAAATATCTGATATATATATATATATATATATATATATATATATATATATATATATAATATTAGTCCCAGGAATGAAAAAAAATATTGATTGAAAGCTGTTTCTTCAATTTCAGGTATTAAAATGATATCTTCTCAGAAATGAATGTTTAGGAACTTGATTTAGACGATAAACATCGCGATACAATTTTTGTATCTAATTGTCATCAGGATTTTTTTCATTTTTATTTTTAATTCCAAGTTTTTTATACGAATAATACCCTTTTTTTTTACTACATTAATATATATATATATTTACTTTTTTCTAATTAATTTTCATTTATAATTGTTTCCTACCTTTTTTTTACCTCAAATGTGATTTAAAATTCATAATAATTTTATTGACTGTTTTCCAACTATGGTAATTCCATATGGTAATTGCATAAAGAAATCTAAATTGTATCAAAATCAACTGATGATTAAACTACTCTTTAGTTCCGAAAATATTATAGGTTATATTATAAATGGAATAAAAGCAAAATAGATAAATTTAGAAACTTTACAATGCAAGAAATGAATGTGATAAGTTGCCTACAAAATTCCTGCATTACGAACAATAAATTTAAACTAGAGCATGTATAAATGCAAATACGAAAGTGCGAGAAAAATATAATATGTTTTCAAACTTTCAAATAAATATAATAATAAATATATAAATAACAAATTTTAATGGAAGCATGTATAAATGCAAATCCCAAGGTGCAAGAAGTGAATAATAAGCTTATAACAAAACTTCTGCAATACAAACAAGAAAATTAAGTGGAAGCATGTATAAATGCAAATACAAAAGTGCAGAAATAAATAATATGATTGAACAATTTCAGCATTATAAATAACAAATTTAAATGGAAACTTGTATAAATGCAAATTCCAAGGTGCAAGAAGTAAATAATAAGTTGATTGCAAAAATTACTGCATTGCAAACAACAAATTTAAAGGAAAGCATGTAAAAGTACAAATACAAAAACGGAAGTCGAAAATAATAAATGATGAGTACATAAGAAGTAAATAGTAATGATTACAAAATCCCTTCATGGAAACCATAAGTTTAAATAAAGGGAGTACAGACACTGGTTTCAAAAAGCTTTTTCATGGCCTTTTTTACTATTTAGATTCACTATTCTGTCTATGAGGTACTTAGTAGGAAAAAATAAGTTTAAATAAAGGTTGTACCGACACTGGTTTCAAAAATCATTTTCATGGCATTTTCTTACTATTCATACTCACTATTCTGTCTATGAGGTACTTAGTAATGATTGAATAGTAATAATTACAAAAGTAAATAGTAATGATTACAAAATCCCTGCATTTGAAACAGTAAGTTTAAAAAAAGGGAGTACAGACACCGGTTTCAAAAAGGATTTTCATGGTATTTTTTACTATTCAGATTCACTATTCTGTCTATGTGGTACTCAGTAATGATTGAATAGTAGTAATTACAAAAGTCAATAGTAATGATTACAAATTCCCTGCATTAGAAACAATAAGTTTAAATAAAGAGAGTACAGACACTAGTTCCATTTTCATGGTATTTTTTACTATTCAGATTCAATATTCTGTCTATGTGATACTTATATCATAAAATAAAACTATCATAATCATAGAAGTAAATAGTAATGATTAAAAAATCCCTGCATTGGAAACAATGGGTTTAAATAATGGGAGTACCGACACTGGTTTCAAAGAAAATTTTCATGGTCTTTTTTACTATTCAGATTCCCTATTCTGTCTATGTGGTACTTAAACCATAAAATAAAACTATCATAATCGTTTAATGCATTGAAAATAATTACGATCTTTTCAATACTATAAATAAAATTCCTTTGTTCAATTTTATTTTGGGAAGGCCCCCCTCCAGTGAACCACTACTGAAACAGCTTTGACTCGACTCATCCACTAAGAGCAGTAAAGCTTTGCTCGGAACTTGACATAGTTCAGTGCGTGAAGTGTCTGAGACGCGTGCATTCAGCCAAGCCAGCGTCATTTGGGATAATTAGAGTAAGGCTTTCGATTGCATTACAAATGTCACACGTGTGTTCATACATATATAAAGCATCTGCTACACACTCGCAGCGCTGAATGTGACAGCAAAGTTCGCTAACTTATTGAAATGAGAAGGTCAAAGCAGCATTATTAATTAAAGACAGTATCCTGCCAAGGATAATTTCATCAGGATCTGCACTGATATCACATTTTGGTTTTAATATGGCATTAAGATTTATCCGGGGACGCCAGATTGCATATTTCATTGTTTCACTTATTTAATCATGTGCCTCTGAATATTAAGAGAAAATTTAAGCTCAAATTTAATAAAATGAGAACTGTAAGTTCATTAATCTTTGATCTTTAGAGATGTCTTTAAGATTTGGAGGGAGAATGTCTTGCTATTTGACCGACATCAGATCCTCATTCGTGTGTGTGCAATGCTTGTGGATTTTCTATTATGTGGCTTATATGAGAAATGACTAATATTTAATCAATTTTATGTTCTTA
>JAOUZG010032859.1:10483887-10503661 GCA_026289955.1 Argiope argentata | reverse complement strand
ATAGATAGATAGATAGATAGATAGATAGATAGATAGATAGATAGATAGATAGATAGATAGATAGATAGATAGATAGATAGATAGATAGATAGATAGATAGATATAGATAGATATAGATAGATAATAATTATATATGCCTAAGAATGGAATAATCATCATGCAAAGTTAATAAATTTTGTCAATCATGAATAAGACTTGAATTCATAAATATGAATGTGTTTGAAAATGTAAGAACTATTTGTTAAAACTTTTGAAAGGAACTGACATTATGCATAAAATAAAATAATATTGCATTTATTTTGATAAAAAAAATTATATAGAGATACAATAATTGTGAATTGTTTTATTTTAAAGCTGGATGATGTGCGCATTAATAAAACAAATAATAAATTCTGAAATTCCAGGAAAATTTTAATTAAATTTTTAATATGAGATAGTTTCAATAGGATTAAAATTGAAAATTCTCATTTTCTTAAAATTTTGTATTTAATTGTGAATAAAATTGTTAAGTTAATGTTTCACATAAAATAAATACCGTATTCATTTTTATTTAAATAATCAAAAACTATACATTGAGAAATACATGAGAAGAATTTAATATTTTCACTGTAAAGTAGGCGAATTAATTCCAGGAAAATTTTAATTAAATTTGCAATACGAGATAATTTCAATAGGATAAAAATTGAAAATTCTCATTTTCTAAAAATCTTGTATATAAATGTGAATAAAATTGTTAATTTAATATTTCACATAGAATAAATACCGTATCCATTTTTATTTAAATAATCAAAAACTATACATTGAGAAATACATGAGAAGAATTTAATATTTTCACTGTAAAATAGGCGAATTAAATTTTATCGATGCACAAATTTCAGATTTTTTAAAAGATAAAAACTTATGAAGTTGCAGGTTGAATACAAATATATTAGATTTAAATAAGAGCAATTAAATATTTTTGAAGATGATAATGTAAAAACATTTAATTTTTTTAAAGCAAAGTATATTATTATATCCACAAAAAGAAAATTTGTTTGGCTACGACTTTTAAATTAGTTTAAAGAGAACAGTTTATATTTGATTTATGATAAGAGTTTATGTTATTTATTTAAAGCTTGTTTAGACTGTATAAAAATGAGTTGTCTTAGCTGGTCTTTTTAAAGTTGCATAATTTTAATCCTATTAAATTACAAATACAATAAAGATTAAATTGACATCTGATGTTCATATTTCATATCAGAACATAATTCTCGAACGGCTCGTGCAAGTTAAATTATATTTTTATACATTTAAATTGTTTCATTGAATTATTAACTTTAGTAGCAAACGATCCAAAAAAACGTTATCTTGCATTTATTGTTTTAAAAATATCACATTTCCTATTTATTTCATTTTATATAATAACGTGCTCAGAATGACATTTTTTTAGGTTTGATTTGCAGTAGTCATTAGCTTATTTTTTGAAATCAGCGCTTTTGTAAATGCAATGGCAACATGTTATTCAAAGCTGATTTTTTGAAATGCTCGTGCAGATAATAAAATTTTTATTTCTCGCCAACGGATTAAATCTTTATTTTTAGCCTACGAATATTCGTAAATTCCAAAAATCTCATCCTAAAATCAACATCATGTTCTGACATCATAAAAGAAACCAAAGAATAATAATAATAATAAATATATAGATAAATAATTAATTGGAAAATTAAGATATGCGTTGATTAAAAAATAATATCTAATTTTGTACTATTTATGAATTAAGAAAGGCAGAAAATGAACATAAAACATAAAACGTTGCGTAAAACGAAAGGTACATAAGGTACGTTAACCTAAAACGAAAGGCACATAAAACGTTTTACCTAGAATTATGCAATATGTATTGGTACAAAATTGAAAATAGGGTTTTTTTTTTTTGCTTTAAATGTTTTGTTAAACAAACTAATATTTCCAACCTTGGGGTCTGATTGTCTAAATTGAACTGGTTTCTTTAATTAAACTGATGACACAATTTCTGTCACTAGCACCCCTCCCCCCTTTCATTTCAGATTGTGTTTTTTAAATATAGATGAAAAAAACATTATAATTGTGCTGTGTTATATGACTAACTACAAAAATAAAATTAGTATTCTCTTTTTTAATGAAAATTATTACCTCTAATTCTATATAATTAAAAGCATTCCTTGTTGCTTAGATTTCTCAAATTTTCTCTTTATCTTTAGCAAAATGTCTTGAGCTACGATTTTTATAATTGATTTTTGGAAGAAAAATCTGACCTTAAATGAAAAAATAATAATTACTCTGAGCACCAGAAATACTTTCCATATGTATTTAATAAAGAAAAATTCAACCCAGCATTGCTTTCTTATCTAGCTATATCAAATATTCTATTCACTCTTGATGAACCAATGCCCAAGAACCCGCATATGTACTTTACTACAACTCAATTCCACAGCATGCTTTGCTGAAGGAAATGAACCACAAAATAAAGCAGCGAAGCAAAAACCGCCTCTACCATTGCTGAATGATCCAACTGCCCCAGTTCTGACTCGTTTCAAGGTTAAACCACCAGAAGGGGAAGAATGCCAGAAGTAATGTGGTGAAATGAAACGTTCAACTTCTCTGGTCTATATGACGGAAAGCCATAGAATGGGAAGAAAATAACAAAATAAAATTCCCTCATATCGAAATTTCCAGCTTATGGGAATACGCCAAAGTAACTATTGAAGGAACGGGATTTTCTGGATGGATCCATTGAAGGTCTGATCAGGGCCGTGGAAATGGATAGATCTAAGAAAATACAGTTGTTTAAATTTTGGACAGCAGATTGTTATATGAAATCTCTATTTTATTATTTCTTCTTTTTTTTTGTAATTCCCTTTATATTTTATTTTCTACGATTTTTACTTAATAGAATGTTCATTCTTCTGTACTGAATTATTTTAACTTTTCTCTTTTAGATTATTTGTTTTGTTGTGCCAATAAAATGTTTTCATAGAAATCAGACATCTATCGTCAAAGCATTCGATGCCTTCATTCTCCTCACATAAAATTAAAAGAAATTTTTTTATAAAGTTCTCCGTCCCCATTCTTTTACCTTTTGATCTGATTCTCATATGACTTTTAGATTGTATTTTTCCCTGTGACTACTTTTAGCAGATTTTTCTGGTTTACAGGTCATGGAAAATGAAGTAATTTATAAATAAACTTTTAAAATAAAATTAACGATTATTATATATTTGGTGCAGTTTAATCATAAACTATTCTAGCGTCTGTTAATTCAAACAAACAAAACCATTAATCAAACATCTATACATGAGATAAAATTTTAATATTATTGAACTAAAAGAATAAAATTAATATATGTGATATTTAAATATATATATATTCTTTTTCATCTGATAAACAATAAGTTAATTTTTTTGTTTCTTGGTTTTTCTTTCATTTTTTTTCTTTTCTCCTTGTAATGAATGCTATCACAAAATACTTTTTTGAAATCCTGCAAGAAACGGATATGTCTTTTAAAATGACAAAGTTTAGCAATCCTACCTTCCTGGATATCATAATTTAAATCGTTAAATTCCAATTTAAATTCTGTATGTCTTTTAGGACAGCGGTTCTTAACCTGAAGTACTGATACTTTTCAAGAAAGCTTGAAATTATTAAAGGAAAGAAGTGGAGTAGGGTGGTGTAGATATAGCAATGAAGAAAGCATAAAAAATAAGAAAACGTGTTGATAATTGATATCCTAGGTGGTTAATTGGTTCTAGATGGTCTGGGTTCAAAATAATCTAAAAACTATGTTTCCATTTGAAAGTGGTCTGAGAAACATTTCTAGTGAGTGATTTGAGCTTTTTTTCATTATAGTTGTTTGTTGTTGTTTCTTATGGCACTTTCCATGGACAAGCTCGCTGAGGCAGTCAACGATTTAAGCCTAATCAACGTATCTTTTTTTTTTTTTTTTGTAATAGCCCAATTAGGGCCAATGCGAATTTTGATACTTACTCATGGCATTCGCTTGCATAGTTCCTTTTTACAGGGGAGGGCACATTCACTCACTTCACAAATAGAACACAGAAGATCAACCATGCCCGAATCAGGACTCGAACCCAGGACGCACAGATGATGGGGAAGACGCGGTACTCCTATACCTAGACGCCGACTTTTTTCACTATTCAACTATGATTACAAACTTCGCCTATACACTCAGAATTTCACTCACTCGCATTCAGAGAGGAACATATGAAATATCTATACTTTTGTTCTTCCTACTGGGCATTTAAAATTTTACGTCTTCACCATCTAATGGTATATTCAGACTACAGACTGTTTTTCATTCCAGTTCTATATTTCACCTTCATACATATTTACTTGACGTATTGTAAATGAGTTAAGACATAAAAAAAGATAAGTAACTAACGGGCCATTGGAAGGCAAATATATATTCCCTTATTAAAATATATGACCATATTTTAATAAGGGAATAAATATATTCCCTTATTAAAATATGGTCTTTTTTTATTCTCTTCTGGAATCTTTGCTGTAAAAGGGTATTTCCGATTTTATTTTGCTGTAATCGTAAAAAAAACATTCTTTTATAAAGTTTTAAACAGGATATTTTTACATTTATAACATTGAAATTATATGCTAATTGATAATAAGTAATAAAGTAATGAATTCATTAGTGATTTATTCTTTAGTAATTGACAAAATATTTATTAACTACACGGTTTTATCTTACATTTGCCCTTATCATAGAACTTTAATTTAAGTAATGAATGTGATCATTAAATCGAAATAAAATAATGACGGCAGTATTTGTATGTGCGAGTTACTTTATTAACATATGCAACGTTAATTAAAATAAAAATATGCTTAAAGTTCGAGCTAAATCTGAAATATTTGAATTGTTTTTTTTTAAATCTAAGGATGTTTGCAAATTGTTATTAGTCTTTTAGTAAATGCTTACAATCTTCGGAAATTCACCACATTAAATGTATAAATATAATTCTGTAAGTAAACTTCATGAACACTATTTTATTGCAACAAAGGAAAAAAAAAATATTTTCAAATTACATTTACACAATAAGTGTTCTGTATTTCAGTTAGTTTGGCGAAGTAAATTAACATAATCTGTCCTTCATTTAGGTTTGTGGGAATTCCTTGAACTTAAATGACTTTTTGTTTTTGAAATTACAAGATAGAAAACATTAAGAGCAAAGCTAATATTTATGGTTCATTTTAACTCTTTATTACTAAATTATGCACCAGCAGTTAAGTTTCTTTGAAAAATAATGCCAGAGAGCACCAGAGAAAATTTTAATTAATAGAAATACCCAAGTTAATTTAATTATTAATTAAATATTTTCATTCCTACTTTTAGCTCATATTAAATTCTTGCTATATGGGTTACGTTCTCCGTGTTTTTAGAATACCATCGGCAAAAATAGTCGTATTACGAAAATGTAATCCAGATTGAAATGGTACTTATAAGTGCCGTCAATAGATGAAGGGCTAAAAAGATGTATTATCTTTCTTGTGAAATATGAATCATGAAAGCTTATCTCCAAACAAAATGCAAAGTCTAATATTGTTTTAGAAATTTCTCTGATGTATTGTGTTGGAGTGAACAAACGTCCTCGACGCTTTTTATTTTTGGCAAAGTTACCTGATTTTTAGACCACCAACATTAATTATTTTACAATTATTCTGAAAGAAATTTAAAAAAAATAGAGACTCATCATCGCCTGAATACAATTTTTTAACGCTACAATATTTTATCCTTGCGTTTCAAGGGGAGATGCGAAAAATTAATATTTTCTATAACAGCGGGGAAGAAAACCGAAATAGAATTCGCTTAAACGTTTTTTCGACAGCTAATTTATGCAAAATATTTTTTTTATTGAAACATCGACCCACATCAACTAAAGATTTAATGAATGTTAATGTTTAAGGTTTCTTTAAAAAGTCTTATATATACACTGGTGTGCAAAACTTAAGCAACAAGTGCGTTTTTTGTCATAACTCTACAAGAAATCAACCGATTGACATGAAATTTGAATATGATGTACATTATTTTGTACTTAAACGATAGTGAAAGAATAATGGCGCAGAAATGAATATAAAGCTTAAAGTAGGGTATGGAACAAAAAAAGGCTTTATTTGACATATAGTGGCGGTACACATTATTGCCTGAAGAAGCGTAAGTACAACTGGCAGATGTTCTCTAGTATGGGATATGCCCTCCCCTTGCTGCAATTATTGCTTGGCATCGTCTCTCCATGCTAAGCACCAGATTATCCAGGAGTTCTTGGGGTAAACGTCTCCATTCCTCCTTTAACGCATCTTTCAGCTGATGGGTGTTACCAGGAGGATACTGTCGTGTCGCAAGACGTCTCCCTAATGCATCCCACACATGCTCTATGGGATTTAGATCTGGAGAGTAAGCTGGCCAATTCATTCGTCTGATATCTTCACTTTCCAGTAGCTCTTGAACATTAGCAGTACGGTGTGGCCGTGCATTGTCATCCATAAAAATGAAGTCTGGTCCAATGGCCCCTCGAAACAGACGCACGTGGGGTAGGATTACCTCATTGCAGTAGCGATCTCCAGTTACAGAACCTCGGTCGAAGATCTGAAGCTCAGTCCGCCCGTTCAACATAATGCCACCCCAGACGAGAACTCCAGGACCACCGTAACGATCTCTTTCCACGATGTTATTGGGATGAAATCGAGCTCCAACCTCTCTCCAGATCAACTGACGTAGAGAATCGCTTGTAGCACTAAAACGACTCTCATCTGTGAAGAGGACACGACTCCATTGATGAGGTGTCCAGGTTTCGTGTTCTCTGCACCACTCTAAACGGTGCCGCCGATGGCTAACTTTTAAAGGTATGCAGCGTTCAGGACGTCTAGCAAATAAGCCACCTTTGTGAAGGCGTCTGGCCACTGTGAATCTTGATACTTGTCGTCCTGTGGCTGTGCACAGTTGCTGAGATATGGCGCTCGCTGACTGAAAACGGTTTCTTTTCGCCTGTACGACAATGTAACGGTCATCTGTTGGTGTTGTTTTCCTTGGACGGCCACCACCAACCTTCCGAACAGCTGTACCAGTAGTTTTAAAGACATTCCAAGCACGAGAAACAACACTTTTGTTGATCCCGAACTCTTCGGCGACACTGGTCACACTACGCCCCTCTTCAAGCTTCCCAATCATTCTTCCTCGAGTAAAGTCGTCTAAATGATTTCTTGAAGACGTGTTTCACAAAACAAATCACTTGCACTTGCAGCGAATGTCTTTAACTACGGTGCTCTTCATCCTTTTATCACAGCTTTGACCTGCGCGCGCCGACCCACAAGGTTTACGTACACTTACATCACCTACGACGTTTTATTTCTAAAATTTGCATACAAGTAGTCTTTCTACTGAATTACGTGCATATTATACTGCAATTTCATGGCTATCTTATACTTTGTTGGGGAGCTGTGGCCGAAAAACCACTTGTTGCTTAAGTTTTGCACACCAGTGTAATATATATATTTAATTTGCGTTTTGTTAATTCTTATCAAACAAAAATACATATACAAAAATCCAAATGTATTTCGAAATTCGCTTTAGCAGGTGGGTTTAAAAGAGATGTAAAACAAAAAATATTTTAGTTTAAATGTTATGAAATAATAATTATGAGCTCTAATTTCATCAGATATAGTTAAGAAATATATTAGAATCCAAATTAGGGATAAACCGTAATCTTATTAAGTTTTTTTAAGTAATGAAAAAAAATGTCTGAAAATGCCAGAAAAATTTCCTTTTTTTTTTCTAATTTTGCCGCGTTAAAACAACTGCCATTTTTTTAAAAAAATTATAAACTATGAGAAATAATGAGAATTTCTCGTTTGACATTTGAACAAAAATATGCATAGGATTTTACTTTATGACGTTTTCAATAAGAAGAAACAGAATTTTAATTCAATAAAATTTTTCTAGGAATAAATACAGAAATAAAATTTATAAAGAAATCTGTTCAAGTATTAAAATTATTAATGAAATATATATTCAAAAATTTCCGCTAAAATAATATCAACCGAAACACCCACTTTAATTGATTTATCAAACACGTCTATTCTTATTTAAAACACAGATAGACAATGGAATAATTCATTAACAATCATTTATCTGAATTCAAACGCGATTCCTTTCGGCAAATTAATTAATAATGACATTTTCTATAAACTAATCATCTTCCAACAGTATAAAAACTTTTAATTCTTCAGCAAATAATAGCATTTGTGAACTACATCACCGATACAAAAGAAAGTCAAATCACTCTCCAAATGCAGCAAGTGATAAATATATTGCAATTTCAATTACCCTTTTCTCAAACACACCATCATTTAATTCCAAAAGACGAATGGCCCCATAAGATAGGGGAAAATATAACTTCGGGGAAAATATTTGTTCTCTTTCATTTCCCCCTTTTAAAAGCAGGGCTATTAATGATAGATAATGCTATTCGAAAAAGTCGAGTCTGAAAACTAATTTCCACGGCGTGTCTTCACTAATAAAGGTGCGTTCCAGAAAAATCCAGAAGCTTAAAGTTTTCTTAATTGGTTTTTAATGCATCTTCGGAATTAGTTAAGCATTTTTCGCTTTAAGAACCTAAAGCCACGCAATATTTAGCTTAAAATTCATGGCTAGATACTTCCCATCCTAACTCTAAAAGAGTGGAGGTATTTACTGAGAACACTAAGTTGGTTCATCGTTAGGCAGGATCTGTTTGGAAGCATAATGGAGCTTCACACAAAAGGGGAAGTAATTGGGTTTCTAACATCAAATTTGTTTTTTTATAGCATTTTTTTGCAGATTATGATTTTCAGACAGGATTTTTTAAAAATTATTTCACGTAATAAGTTTGAATTTGAAATAAAAAGAAAAGTCAAAGCTTGTAAGATAAAAACTTATAATGCATATTATCACTTTTAAGTTATAGATTAGGCAATAGGGCAACTGACGATAAATTCATGTTTCCATGAAAAATGGATATTTTTTTAATGGAACTGTTCAGAAAACTATCAACTAAAATGTCAAAATAAACATACATTATTTTTTTAACAATTTTATTAGAAGAATATTATTATATCAGAAAAATGTTTTAATTAGGTTTGAATATTGTTTATAAATAAATGCATAAACTTTAGCATTTTTTGTATGATTTATTTGATAATTTAATAATAATAAGTAATTTCAGTATAGTAAAAAAATATAACAATATCCTAAAAAGGACGAATAGCGAATATTTATTATAACGAAAATATAAAAAAGTGTTCATTAAAAAATAATAATGCAAGATTTTTTTTAAATTATAGATTAGTCAATAAGCCAGAAGTTAATAAATTCATTTTTCAATACAAAATTGATTTTTTTTTATAGAACTGTTCAGAAAACTGCCAAGTAGATTGTCAAAATTAACATACAATTTTTTAAACAACTTTATTGAAAGAATATTATTATATCATAAAAGGTGTTTTTAATAATTTTGGACATTTTTGATAGTTAAATGCACAAACTGCATTATTCGGGTAATTTCAGTATAGTAAAAAAAATATTACAATATTCTAAAAATGACGATCAGCAAATGTTAATAATAATGTAAATATAATAATACTGTAGATTAAAAAATGATCATGCTTATCATTTCTTAAAAATTTGATTTAAAAGATTAGTCAAGTAATAAAAAATGTTTCGACGCAAACTTAATTTTTCTTTAATGTAACTATTCAGAAAGCTGCTAAGTTTAGAAACTATAATATGTAAAAATAAACCTACTATATTTTTTAATTATTTTATTTATAAGAATTTGTTATTATATTTAAATAGATGTGTTAATTCTGTTTTGACATTGTTGCTGATTAAATTCACATTTTTTTTTTATTTTTTATATTAGATAGTTTAATAAAAATAAGATGATATGAGTATATCAAAATTTTACAATTTCAAAAAAAAAAATGTTTGTAATTATGAGGATAAGAAAATAAAGTAAATAATTTTGCCAGTAATACGAATTTAAAATCAGTTTCAGTAAACAATTCCAATTAGAAATTACTTTAATTTGTTATTAACCCAAATTTCCATTCTATTTAATTTCAAATATTATTTAAAAGTAAAACCGTCTTCAAATTCGAATTAGGAAATTTTTTTTAAGATAACAAAATTTGATTATCTTATATTTTACATTAGAGTATTTTTATAACCATATCTAATCATTTTTTTATGTTTTTCTTTTCATCAAAATATAAAGAAAATCAACCAAAGATTATGCTGTTGTGAAATATCTGCTAAATAAATTGCAATAACATTTTTCATTCGATATTCCTCAATATGTTATAAAATATTCTAACCTAAGAACTTGCAAACAAATAAAAATAGATTATAATTTGTAAAATAAATTATTTTTACAAAAAAAGAATCATAATCCAAAAATTATTTTCCAAAATGTTTTTATTTCATTTCCATTATTTATTATTATCCATTAAAAATTACTTTAAATTAGTTTTTTTTCTTCACATTTTTTCATGCTTAATTTAATTAAATTTGAAACATATCCATTTATAATTTCTTTGAATATTACCATTTATTTTTCTGTTGTTCGTAAAATCATTTCTTAAAAAAATTTCTTGGAATTTTTTATAATAAAAAGATCCAATATCATTTAAAAACTTCTTTTACAGAAGAAAGCAATTTTAAACAGCACAGTTCATATTACGATAGAAGGGATTTCAAGAAAATGTAGAGTTGAAAAAAGTCTTCTTTTTTTCCATGTAAAATTATATATATATTCTAAATGAATCAATTTGTTTTTATATTTACCCTTTTCAATATTTCGGAAGAAACTAACCAAAGAAAAAAATATCCAAACACATTTTTTCTTGGAAAATACATGTTTACTGCAAGAAAATAATATCAAAAATGAGAGACAAAGAAATGCTGACTGTGAAATATAGTTTATGATTTAAAATTCTGGAAAACCTTTCTTTATACATTAATAATATATACATAGAGAAGATAGGAACATTTTCTATTTTCCAAGAAACCTTTATCACTTCCTAAAATTGACTAATTCAAGATTCCTTAGAAGTTTTCTTTATGAATTTCTTTCTCAATAGAGAAGAGCATTCCAAGTATTTTTTACTGTTTTAAAAGCAATACTTATATGTTAAAATATATGCATTGTTTTTGATATTTGTCAAAATTAACTAATTGCTTATTTATCCCTTAATGCAGCAATACAAATTAATTATATCTACAAAACTCAAGTTAATTCAGTAGAGAACATTAATAATTAAATTAATAATTAAATATTGACAAATTTCGCTAACAAATATAATTGCATTCATGCATCATCGAGTCACATAATTTTATGTTTAAATCTATAACTTATTCAAAATAACTATTTAAAAAAATAAAATGGGTATATTTAGATACCTCAGACATACTTGCATTTTTAAATGGTTTGAAATAAATATCTCCATTAATATCGAGCTATTAATCCACTTCTAATGCTGATTTTAATCTTCATTTTTCTCCTAAATCGTAATATTAACACCAATAATTAGCTGCTGCAAGAGCTAATATTTTATGTAGACAAAATCTGGTGTTGTAACGATGGACAAATGCCAAAACAGGCACAAATGCTGACATATAAGGTGTTGTCGTCAAATTAGGAATTTAAATAATATTTTAGGAGAAAAATTAAATTTGACAACATATATAATACATTTGTTAATATTTTATCAAATTCTACAATTATTATTAGATATATAAAAAGTTGATGTTGTACATATATAATATGTTGTATACATATAAAGTAAAGCTGATAAATTTGTGATAACACTTATAAATATTTATAATTAGCGAAGAATATTCTCAAACGGAATAAAGCGATTGTAAGGTAGTTATTACTTTTCTTTTTTTAATGAATACAGTAAAATAAGCCTCAAATACATCCTTTGTAACGGTCATAAAATAAATAAAATCATTAGTAGTAAAGCCTGACACAAACTATAATTAATACGCAACTGCTCTTCAAAGTTGGGGATTTTTATCTGGGAAATGACAAACAACTGTTCGGTCTTAATCATCTGTCTGTACTATTTGCCACCAGCACATCCACCAGATCCTTCACGCTCCAATCACCCCACAAGTATCACACTCCAGGACTAAGGGCAGAAATCATTCCATGGATTTTAAGACCCCCTTCTCAACTGCGGCCCAGAACGCGCGTGAGAGAGAACGTTAAATGTGGAATTATCGTCTTTAAACGGGCATTTAACTTGATGAATTTGGGTCATTAAAATCACCGACGAAACACGGGAAACATTACGAATGACTCACACGGCTGTGCAGTACGTCTTGGGGGGTGGGAAGGTTGAGGTGGGACGCACAGACCGACTTTGTAATTACTGGTTCTACACAGAGGGAGAGAGCGAAGGACCAAAGCAGAGCAGAGGGGTGGCTGTGAGGGGGATCTTTGGAATTCCGCAGACCGAAGCATTCAGTCCGTCCGAGGTCGGATGTGAAATGGCGGAAAATGGCAGCAGGAGTGAAGTTGTGATGTATTCTTGCTGAGCCTGATCAAATGGCTGCAAAGTAAAGAGGGCCGGGGCCAGGCAACATTTTATTTTGCAGGAATGCCCTGCCAGAGATGCAAATATTTCAAAGCGAGTAGGTTAATTTTCCACGTGGAAATATTTTCCGAACGAATTCCGTAGAAAAGGGATTGGAATTAGGCTTAAGGAAAGGCGGGAAATGGACTTAATTACGGTTGGGTTGATCTATTCCGGTATGCTGGAATTGTGGAGTTGGTGAAAATAAACTTTGAGCCCAGTGTGAGTGTGCATTAGTTTATTACGTTTGGATTCCATGTGTTTCGGTGCTTAATGGAAGTAGTAATTATATCCAGAAACGCAGGGGGGGGAGTATTGAAGGAAAAGGAGAATCTTTCTTGAATCGAAATGTCTTACCTGTTTTACTGTCGGGGGACCTACAATGTTTATAAAATATATTTCAATTTTGTGGAAGATGTTAGATGTTATGGTGATAGCAACATTTCTTTTTATATAAAGAACGCGAAATGGACTATTGTTTTTGAAATAGTAGCATTTAAAAAGGCTATATTTTTTTTCAAAATATTCATTCCATTTCTCCTTTTATACTGTTAAACTCATGGTATTTCAGAGACCAAAGACGTTATTGTATAAAAATCCACTTTAAATTTAAAAAAAAAATCAATATGAGTAATTTGTGAGAGAGGATATTTTACCGATAGCAGAAATATCTAAAAATTTTGAATTATCTAAATATGAGGAATAATCTTTTAAGATTATTATAAATATAATTATAGAAACATGTAACAATTTTGAATTTTTCAAAAAAGAAATAATTGTTAAAAAATGTGTGTGAGTGTTTTTCGAATTTCAGTTAGTATTTATAAAATTTTTACCAATGTAACCGAATTGAATTTTGTACTGATATATTTGGCAGAATTATGTATATGGCATACCTTATATTTATTTTATTGTTGTGAGTATCTGTGAATAATAGGTGATTAATTAATAATTTTAGGAGGTTATCCTTTTTTTATAATTAAAATAAATGTGTGAGAATATGTGCGATCATTTTTATATCTTGGTGCTCTACAGACTAGAACTAGATTTATCCAATTAGACATATGCATTATCTCAAATTTGGACATGGAGTGATGATTTTGAAATTTTTATTAGAACTTTAATTAAAAATTAAAGCATTTTCCAGACTTTTCTGCGAAAGTTTGATAAAATATTACTGTATAGGAATATTTTTATATTGTCTTAAAAAAATTTAAAAAAAATTATCTTCCAAGGTTTGCGTTGCAATGATTTGTCCATGTTTAATCAATTAAAAATATTTTAAGCATATATTTCAATAAAAGTATAAAGCTACAGAAGAATATTGAAAGAATGCCAAACAGATCGCGAATGATATTTTTAAAGAACAAGAGATCTAGAAAAAAACCCAAAGTTCTAGAAAAAAGTATTAATAAAACATTACACAGTAGTAGATTTTTTCACGTTTTTACAAGTTTTAGGGGAGAAAAAATGAGAAATGAATAATAAACTTAACAAAATGGTATAAAATTTCTAAAACATTATGAATAAAATTATATATATAAAGTCTGAAGCTCAAATGTATGTTGCTAAAAGAGCAATTTAGATCAAATTACTTAATATATTTAATAGAAAATTTAAAAGAGTATTGATCGCGTAGACATAACATATCTCCAAGGAAGACTAATTTTCAATAATATACATAAAAGGTTTTTATTTTTTAGTTTAATAGCATTCAATATTTTTAAAACTTTTATTTTAAGTATATTAAAAGAAAAATATTAATACTGTAATTTATAATCTTCTATTCATTCTCTAATTTCCTTTTTGTGTAAATTTATGCAGAACTTTAAGCTCATGGAATTGCAATTATAAATTTGAAGTTATCGTATTACAACATATTTAATATTAAGACGTAAACATTTTATGATTAAAAAAAACTAGGCAGTTTCGTAACGAAAATACCAAGTTCTTTCTTATAGATATGATATTTACTCGAAATTCAGGTAGAATACATGATTAATTCAGAAAATAATATATAATTTTAAAAAATTCTCATTCATTTATACCAAAATTTTTGTTTTAAAAAAGTTATGCTGTTAATTTATTCTGTGCCTTCTGTTGTAATTAAATGTGTTAAAATATGGTGTTCATAGAACAAGTATTTTGTTATTATTAAACATGATCCAAACATTTATTGAACTTAGTCAGAAACATGTACTAAAAGGATAAAATACGTATGAATCTATGGATGCTTTACATTTATATCTATCCATCCATCCATCCATCCATATTATATATATATATATATATATATATATAAAGTAATGATAATTTAAACTCTAGCTTTAATCCCAATTAATTTCCAAACTTTATCTTAATTTAGCCCAGAGTAATATCATTCTAAAATATAATCTTATTTCCTGATCCATTCCTTTTGAAAAAACTTTGTAAAATTGCTAAATCAGCTCAACGCCTGCTACTTTCCCACACTGCAAGTGTAGGGAGAGAAATTAGCCAGGTTAGCAAATTTCACTAAAAGATCCCTAGGATTCCCATGCACGAGCTGTGATTGCCATATGTCGAAGATCCCTCTTAAAATCTGAAGGTATAAATTCAGAGGAATAAAAATTTAATCAGCTTTTTCATCAATTCGTTTCATGTTGTTCTGCGTTGTGCACGTCGCTTTCGCTTGTAAATAATGCTTGCTCCCGTGATGGAAAAAAAAGAACTTAAAAATTCAGCCTCTCTTCTCCATGATTTTGACCACGAATCTGTTATCTGCTCCCAGCAAATAATTTAAATGTTTTACACACACACACACACACACACACACACACACACACACACACACACACACACATATATATATATATATATATATATATATGCGAACATCCGTACTGATATCACTATACTTATATCAAATTATATAATATAAAATTCCTTACGCTTTCAAACTTTTATTTTTCCATTTTACAAATATCCATTCCGAACTTTATCTTCGTTTTTAGTAATTTACGCCCCCATCAAATGTACATGTTACTATCATTTAAAAAAAAAGAACTTTTAAGAATGTGCTTTCACTAAAAAAATAAATAGTTTAAACAGAATTTTTTAATTGATTTTTTACAGGTTCCAAGATTTCTACGATTTTCTATATATTGGGGATTTTCACCTATTAAACCTCGTTTGAGACTCGATATCGTATGGTGATTTTTTTATCTGTTTAACACAATTATTATCACCCCTCTGAATTTGTCGATCTAATTGGGCAATATGTGCTCGCATATTATATATATATACTTTACTAGATACTATTTATTGATGTATTGATATCTATTGATACTATTTTACAAATTGCCAACTTCTCTATACGTAATATTGACTCTATTAATACTGAAAAATCCTAAACATATATTCAGCGAAAATATGGATGACCAAGAGCTATTAGATTCCTATATAGTTTATACCCTCTTTACTGAAGTGTGATTGTTTGAGTAGGGGAAATGAATATTCCGTTTGTTAGATATTCTTGATAATATGAATAGGGAATAAGGATATTTTTTTTGAACTCTGAAAAAATTTTGGACATGCACTTGGATAATAAACATCAGTTAAGACAGTGTGTATTAATCCTTCAAAAACGCGGCCTTCCCTTTCTGCTTTCAAAGGGTAAAAAAGAATTCTTGCCTTAGGAAAAGAAACTCAGACGTCTCAATATTCCGAAGCATATAAAATCAAACAATTAGGAATGAAAGGGTTAAATCAATAGTTCCATTATTGCTATTACAGTTTCCTTTTTGTAATATCTTTTTGTAAAACATTTATGCGGAAATAATATTAAAATTTATTTTTAATATAAATTTCACAACACATCAAAAAGTGAAGTAAAAAGGAGAAAGAAGTCTCAAAGTATTATGAATAACACCTTATTATTATTATGCTACATTTCTTCCTTTTTTTCATTTTCATCTGTTTGCGAATGAAGACTTTAGAAATATTTTAAAAATTAAACTTCGCATCTACGATTTATTGACTAAAATTAAGTTCAAGTAATAATAGTTAAAACATTATTAATTTTTTCTATTAAAGATAAACACAAATAAGCGATATTGTATTCACATTACAAAAGATATGTGTCATTATTTAATTTACCGACACCTTGCACTATTTCATAAATTTCAGTTTTAAACACAAAGCAGTGTTAACATTAATTAACTGAACAAATATAAATTACCAACCTCACACAACATTGATTTGTAGGCCTAACTTCCATTGAACACTTAGCCAAATATTTATCGCAATGCCTCGCTAATAAAGCTCAATTTTAAACGGACCTCCCGATGCGAAACTAAATGGCTATCATTACACCCTCCTCCCATTAAATATCTGACCAACTCGACCGGGGTTACTCCATGTTTAACAACTACAGACTATGAGACAAGCCCTCTCTCTTATCAGTATTATCTATACGCTCCATAAAACAATTTAATTGATCGTTACAGGTATTACTTCGTACAACAACTTAAGCCTTCTCAATAGCCCTGAGTTTTTTTTCTAATGGCTAAAGGGACTTTTTTATGAGGTTTCCCTGGGTTTAGATAAGATTACAAGAAAATTAAAGAGGCCGCCTCCTGAAAACGCATCTGCTGTTGTTATGTGGTAACTCGATTGTTATGGTGGCAAGCACATTAATTGAATCTGTTGAAAAGCTTGTTGAATTATTAGTGGTAAATGATTGATGGTTTAGTAACGTTGGTTAAATAAAGATGCAATTAAAACATCGGTGCTCAGTTTAGGACTATATCAGTGGAAGCAAAATTAATGGTACATTTTAAGACTAAAAGTATCTCATTGTTCAGTGGAAAATATTTATAATGTAATAAATTTTTGAACAACCGGGATATATTTATTAAAACACGGAACTTCTAATAGCATAGGATGAAACTGCATTATTATGAGGGCATCTTCATGATATTCTGTAGCATTTGGTAAAAAGGGGAGAAATTTCTCAGTTCCCCCCTATTTCATTTGGTAATCTAAATTCCCTGCAAGTTCAACCCGTAATCACCATTTGTTTCAGTATTCTTGTCCCCACTATCCAGTTATAACTTCAGAAAAAATTGAGCAGATTCGTGTAAGATTTGACATCAATGACTTTCTCTCTGGAAATCCCTGAATGCTGTATCGTCTCTTTTCTTTTTTTTTCCTTTAGAAAATTTTTCCTTTTCTTTCTCTCTCTCTCTCTCTCTCTTTTTCCCATCTTGTGCTCATCCAACTGGTTATTTAATTTAGTGTTATAGGCACCGGGGACACAGGATGGCGTTGTGTAAGTTATGTAGCATTTGGTATATCGAATAAAATTTTAAAATTTCTTTCGTTAATTAAGAATTTTTTACACATTACTTTCGATTCAACTTACGTTTCACGTTATGTTACTCTAATTCTGTAATCAATTTTGTACAATAGGAGTCTTATTATAGCGCAGCTCGCTACGAATTGTTACAGGATCGCACATTTAATTTCATTAATCACTTCATTAATTCATTAAATAATTTTATTTTCATAATGCCTTTGAGTTTTAGTCCGCACATGTAAATTTAGACAAATAAATAAAATATTAACAATTTAAGGAATATTACTAAGAATTAGATAAAAATCTAAACCTCTTATGATAAAAAAATATTTGGAATGCGAATATCTGGTCCATTGTTATTTCGAATTAATAAATTAACATGCATAACTCCAATAAATAACTCCACTTGTAATTTTACTGAAAAATTTTATAAACATCTATGATTTAGATGCAAAAGTCTCATATCAAATTTCATTTGTCTAATCATGGAATGAATGAGCAGGTTATATTTCCCTAACAATCTTCATCACAGAAAGAGAAATTCACTTCAAAAAAGGATTTTTCAGTGTCAAAATACGTCTTAAACATGGAGTCTCGCCACAGCTTCTAAGCTGAGATTATGGATATTTGAAGTATTTTTCTCTATGAATACTTTAAATACAAGAAATTAATACATAAGAAATGAATCAAAGCTGTCGAAAACTTTATTTAATTTTGGGATGCCCTTTTTCAAGTTTTTAATAATTTTATCGTTTAAATATAATTAAATCTTTAAAGAAAGATCAAAAAATTACAAACGTTATATGATTCAAAATATAGAGGCGGAAAGCTTCATTTTTAACATAAAAGAAATAAGTCTCTGCTGAAAATGTCATATTAAGTATTCTAGTTAATGGTCTTATGACAAAGCCAATTTACATGAAAGATCAATTACGTAGCAAGCAAAACTGCAGGTCATCATTAACTATACAATGTTTTTAAGCTGCAGTTTACTTTTCTGCTCTGTAACTCTATACATTATAGTATCCAGATACAGAGTACATTGTAATATCTTTGTAAATTATCCAGATCCATTATAGTATCATCGTAAAAAAGAGATTGTTGCTGGTATTTTAGTACATATTAAATAAACACCAGCTCAATAACTCTGAACTTTTAGAACAAATTTGTGACATCATTTTGAAATGAATTTAAGAAAATTTGGTTGAAAAAATGATGATTTTATATAATGCAGCAATTATAACTATATTTTTGTTATGAAATCAAATTTAAGTATTTTCCCCGTTCATTCTTTTGATATTGTGATCTATTAATCTTTTAAATCTTAAGTTTGATTGCCCGATATTGTAAATTTTAGTACGTGTTCAAGTACAAATGGATAATATAGCAATATCTTTGTAGTGCAAAGTATTTTGAATGCTATATTTTCCAGTTTTGTAATTCTCTTAATTTTAAAAAGAATCGTTTTCTATTATGCAACTCTTCAAAATATCTATTATTCACGAATGCTTTAAATAACTACAGGATTACAATTTTTTATATATTATATTTAAGAATCGTACACAAACGTATGTTAATTTCTTTCCTAGATAACATTGAATATGAGCTCCTAATTATTATTTGTTCTAATAATATAATTAATCATAAAAATTCAGAATGGACTCCAAGTGAATCCTTATTATTGATATGTTAATCACTTTGTTCTTATAATTATAACAATGGTTATATATATATATATATATATATATATATATATATATATATATATATATATATATA
>JAOUZG010032859.1:10460990-10483877 GCA_026289955.1 Argiope argentata | reverse complement strand
ATATATATATATATATATATATATATATATATATATATATATATATAAAATCAGAATTATTCACTCAAAGGTACTTACGTATTAGACCATCGATCCGCCAACAATGTGCCAAATACGGCAAATTTTATTTTGGTGGCCAAAATTATTTACCTCTTTGTATATATGATGTGGTGAATGCTATATAAACCAGATAACTTCCTTCGAGCTCAAGGATCCCTTTTGCTTGATCGGTATGTTACTCGGCTACTAGTCACAAGATTCGGAGTTCGCGCCTAGCACAATCCACACATCCGACAATGGCAAACCAATTTTGGCACGTAGGTGATCAACTGACGACCATTTTTGGATTTGGCGAAGATGATCGACGGTTTAATAAGTAAGTACCTAGTCAAAGCGCCCATAAATACGCCAATTTACGAATGGTACACTAGAAGTAATAAAAGGATCTATGTATATCCATTCTATGACGTTAAGGGGTTATTTAGAGAGATTAAAAATTTTACTATGCACATAAAAAGTTAACATGTTTTTTATAAATCAACGCGTGTTATATGATCCTTTGGTCAAATGTGAATTGGATTAAACTATTGCATTCAACTATTTGAAATTTTACGTGCTTGTAACGTAGTAATGCTTTGTAATCATTTTGTACAATCAATTAGTTTCTCCAGTTTATCTGTAGTAGGAAATAGAATGCGCCACATTCTGAATTGCGGCATCTATCACATAAATAAGCTCCATTTTGTGGAAATTCCTCAGATAGGAATAAAATTCCTGTTTTCACTGAAATATTCGAATGGATCGCATCGAAATTTGAGAAATTTCAAGCACAAGATTTATTTCATTCTTCAAATCCAATTAAAATCCTCTTTTAATGCAAAGGATTGTGAGGTGGGGGGGGGTGCTATCCAGTCGGAATAATCGAACCGTGCACGCAAAAGATGTTGGAAAACTTTCCCCCCTGGCTTCAAATCCGGCAGGTTTCCATGGCAACCCATACTTTCAGAAACTTCCCATCAGCTGGACAAGGATGGAAGGTCCACCTTTTATTCGAAGTCCACTAATGAATTCCGGACAGTCGGACTATCGGTCATTTGTTCCACCAAGTTCTATCCTCCCCTCCACCCCCCTTTAATACCTCGTATGCTGATTATGGGAGGGAATTATTAAAGATCTGGATAGCGGGAAAAATCGTCTGCTATAAATGAGAAAGGGTGACAACGCCCCTGTTTTCCATCTCAGGTGTCAAGACGCGTCCATTATTCATGATATCAACGAGACATATCATGCTGGTATCATTAGTTAGCCAGATAAGTTTAATAGATGATATCGGAATCTTGAATGTAACGTTTAGCAAATAGAGAATGTAGATTTTGGAAATTACAACTCGTTATTTAAAAGATAAATTGCACATTTATTCCATTTTTTAAGGAATAATCAACTGGCGTTGGTTTGTTATAAATTTCAGTCTGTACATTTTCATTAAATATTAATACATGATGGGGTTTTTTTTGATAAATAAATGTTTATGCACGAATTTAATTATTTGAGTGCAATGCCGTACTAGTATAAATTGATTCATTACTCTTATAATGTTTAATTCATAATTCCTTTTGATTTTTTTATAAAAATATTGGTAATTTACAATTTTTTTAATAATAAAAATTATTATAATTAATAATTTTTAACAAAAATACTAATATTTCCTAATTTTTAATAGTACTAATTATGTTTTAATTTTTAACAATGATTTCAATAAATTATTTTTCAAAACAAAAATAAGGAAATTAGTGAAATTATATATACCTTATAAAAACATTTTTTTTTATTTGTTTTGTTTTTCATACTTCATAGTTACCAATCCTAAAATTTTAATGAAATTTTTTTCATCCTAATTGGTATTTAAAACATATTTTCGTAAGCGTGTGCAATGGAATTTTTAATTTATCAAACTGTGTAAGAAATGAAAATAAATTTAACTAGAAGTTTGAAAGATATTTAATATGAAATTCAAAGATATCATTTCAATTTTGGATTAAGTGTGATAAAAAAAATTCATATAATTGCTTTTCATATTGAATTTACCATTACAAGAGAATATTAAATATTTCTAGGATATTCTTTTATTTAAGTAACCTTTGTATTAACATCGATAGAACAATTGAAATAAAGGAGAGTAGCAGAATTTTCAGGAGCATTTTTGTAAATCTGTAATAAATATGTCACACCGCCTCTCCCAAATAAAAATAAGGAACCTTGGTAAAGTGGAAAACTCCTTGAATATTTAGATTTTTATTTACATATTTGAGAATTGTACGTTTCGTAAATAAAACTAGTACTTGCGCATTAATTGCAAGCCATTGACGAATAACAGTAATAGTACTAATTTGATCATGAATCCAGATTTTGAATCTAAAGTTTTGTGTTTTACAGCATAGAGAAAAAAAAATACTAATATAAAGATAAACTTACAATTTTAGATACAATTTTATCACAAATTATACTTTAAAAAGGTATAAATAAAGCATTTATTATTTATTTAAACGAACTGGTCTCTTCCGAACTTTCTCGCATATTCTTGAATTAAAATGATAGCTCCCCCACCAATCGCAATACATTTTAGAGAGACCATTAATTCTTCAAAGAATCATATTTTCATTTTTAGAATCAATTGCATAAGAGATGAATTTTTCGTAATAAATTAAACAAAACTTCCACTTGTGTATTAATCTTATTCTACTATAAAATAATTATTTTCTTAGAATATACTAGCAAGCTATCTTCAGTGATTTTTTGGGTGGATAATCACAACTAAGCGCTTAAAATCATAAACCCGAAAATCGTTTTAATCCAAGCAACATCAATTAAACTTTTATCGCTATTAAATTATCTCGCTATTATACATACAAATACTCAGATCAACAGATGATTAACTCTAAAAAATTTGAACCAGAAATGTAATTATAGTCAAAAGACCACATAGCAAATTTCATTCAATCAAATAATTGCGAGTTATTGCACTAACGTGCGAGTGAGTGTTCAAATAGACAAACGATAAATCACTTGGCGAATTCGAATCAAAATTTGATACGAAGTTTAAACTGCACAGATTAAACTTGTTTGCAAAACGTTACTACTGTAGCTTTATAAATGTTGCAATCGCCGCGTTCCTATTAATTTCGTACCCCATGAAGATGAATTGCTGCTTAGTTTATTAATAGTTAGATGAATACAAATTTGGGTCGTAGATAATAGACCACATTTCATTTGAGTAGCTGTAAGCTTATAAGTTATCAGAGAGAGAGAAACATACAAAATTCCAAAATTGTATTTCTCGAACTCAGAAAGATCTGAAGCTTGGGAATTCATTAAAATCTGGAGTTTGGATTTTTTTATATAGTCAGAAGATGTTGTAGTTTTTGTGATGATATTTTTTGGCGTCAATAAAAATCCGTAGGCGAAAAATAATTTTACTATCTCCACGAACATCTTTAAAAAAATCAGCCTTTAATAACGTGTTACCATTGCATTTACAAAAGCTCTGAATTTTTTAAAAAATAAGTTAATTATTTTAGCGAATAAAACCTAGAAAAATGTCATTTTGCACACATTATATGAAATGAAATAAATAGGAAATGTGATATTGTTCAAAACAATAAATGCGATACAAAGTTATTTGGATCGTTTGAAATACTGAAGTGACTCATTCAATGAAACGATTACAATGAATAAAAATATAATTTAAATTGCACGAGCACGTGGTGCTTAGTCGTTCAAGAAATTATATTCTGATATGATATATTGAAATATGTAAAAGGGATTTCATTTTAGTCTTTTTTTAAAATATTTTTTCTTAATATACTTAGTAAACGTAAAAGTAGAAAAGAATTGCAAACATATTTTATTTTCTCATTTCAAAAACGCTAGAAATTGAAAATATGCTTTGCCAACAGCGGATGAAAGAAGTTTATTTAAATATAATTTCATACAATCAAAATAACATCTTATTGAATATATAATAATATCTGCATACCGTTTAAAAGACTTTTCCCATTCTAAACTAATATTTATTTAGTATTTCAGTCTTGAATTTAAATCTCGCCCCAAAATTTAAAGCTTTTTCTGGAATTTATTTTTCTATGAACTAAATAAAATCTCGCATACATATATTTCTTTATCATTTTGCGTGCAGAACAAAATTTTAGAAAATAATATAAACTAACTAATAAAATCTAAACAACTTGCTGGAATAATTTCGTCATTTGACAGTATTCGAAGTCTTATTTTTAAGAGATATGCAAAGAATGTTTGATAGCGAAATACATTCTATACTAAAGAAACTGGACTCGGTAGGAAAATATTTTTCCTCCGCCGATTTTAATATCCTGTTTCTGTACAATGATATGAAAAATAATCTTTTTGACAGATGAAAATTCTCGGAATATAGAAAAGGAATATTTAAGATATAAGTATTTGAATATAAGCATTTTGAGACAAAATTTCTATCTTACATAAATAGAAAAAACATATTTTAGATTAATTTGTTTTCAATATGAAACTATAAAATTATATATCTCTGATATTCAACTATTATTTTTAATCTCAGTAAAATAACTAAACATCGCATTAAATGTAAATATTATTTGTGGATTTTAGTAATGCCATTGACAAATATAAGAATTATTTTCTTTGCAATTCGATTTTTCGTATTTAAACCATTTTATCTTAAGTGTTTGATAATTACTTCAAATCAGGAATGTCTAGTTTATTGTTGTTCTTGATTTGTGAGTAGCTTTTGACAACCATTTAGAGAAAATTTATTAAAACTAGAATGCATTGCAAATATACTCTCGTGTTCATTGTATAGGAAAAAATATACATTTTGGAGTTCAACTGGCTAAAAAGAGGTTATTTTACCTAATTATAACGATTTTGGTTTTTAAAAAATTTAAAAGCATGTTTTGAAGAAAAAGGTAACAGAATAATATGCAATAATATATTGTATCCTATTTACAAATTATTATTCTCTTAAAATGTCACATTTAAAGAAGTCGTGGGTTTAATGATATGTTTTCCCATTTTCCCACTAGAAATATTCCTATACCAAAATTCAAAAACGTTTTCAAATGTACAATATTCAAACTTTTAAGTCCAGAATGTTTATAAAAAAGTATCCCATTACATGAAGTCGTAACTATCATAATACTCTGCTCAAAGTATTTTGAGGCATAAGCTTAAAGCAGAAGCGGATTGTTCTAAGTCCTAACTCGCAATATGAGAGTTTATAGCCTAGTAGCATATCCGTAGGTCCTAAAGTGCATTTCCGTCCTAGAGATGTTATCTGCCTTATATAGCTTTCACTAAATACTATCCCACCAGTCAGTCGGTGAGTAGATAAACAATACAGTTGCACCAACGTATAGCGAATGTGTGTAAATTGTTGGTGATGTTGGCTGCTGTATTTAATGCGCCTGACGATTATTGCTGGCGGTAGAGGGCACCTCAACAGCTGTACGAAGCTGTGAGCGAAGGTTGCTTATTTAAGATCCATGATAGCATCCCTGTCACCATTATGGCGGAAGCGGATTGTTGTAGGAACTCACAATCTGAGAGGTCTGTGTCTAACATATCCGTTAGTCCAAAAATGCACTTCGCTCTAAGGTATGTTATCTGGCTTTTAAAGAATCATATGAAGAAAAAGACAGTTGAGCTCCAATATTCACGGTTACAGTGACAAGATTACAAAATCTTCAAATGACAACATTGTCATTTTCTTACTAAAATTTATTCTTCACCATGGAAAAAAAGGAATGGCGTTGGACCAAAACCCGTAGAAAGAAAAATACCAGTGGTAGTGAGATTAAGAATGCATCTAAAAGCAATCAATAACAGAGAAGAAGTAACGCATTCTATTGCGTTTCAAAAATTTTCTGCTTGACGTACTTCAATCGCGATACCACATTGCATACAGCAAATGGCGCCTGGAACCAAAGGACCTACTTTGCAGACAAGAATTGGTTGAAGTTCATGTCTCCGGTAGGCACACCACGCTAGTTTTTCTCTTTTCTTCTTAGTATGTTTACCACTGGCGATTTTCGTGCTGTAAGTCTCCAACCCTATTTATGAGTAATACAATCGAATTTCAAAAAAGGTTGTACTGTCATTTGATGATTTTTAAATTTTTTCACTGTAACCGTAATTGCTAGAGTTAAACTGTCATATTTCAAGTGATTCATTATACTAGTTGCGATGTCCTACTGTGGAATAGATTTTTAATAATTACTTGGTAATATTATTAATCCAGACAGGAAATAATAGTTTATTCAGTCTACTAAAAAAATCCCAAATGAATAACTGAAAAAAACATATACCGTTTGAAATATTTCTAAAATGGCATTACCCATAAACTGAAAAAATCCACAAACGTATAAACAGTTGCAAATTCATTAAATGAATATACAGAAACAAAAAATGAAATGATAAATTAAAATTAAAAACTTAAAGAAGCAAAAAGTGCTTGCCGTATTTGTCCGCTGTCAACGCAAAACAATTTGTAAAACTTTCAAATTATTAAATAGGATTAAAGTATAAATACATCGTGGCCTTTCATGAAGCATTTATTTCCTAAAGAATTCTAGCATTTATTTTTATTTAAATACGGAAGCGAAACAAAATAAATGCAAACATCATACCGTCAATTGAAGTAACGTTTGGCAAAAGGTTTATGATTACAGCAAAGTTCCTCACAATAGGTGATTAAAAATAAGAAGAGTGAAGAAAATTTTCAATACAAACTCAGGATACAATGAAGAGAAAGTTAAATTGAAAAATGCTGCTCAGAAAAGCACAAGAAAAGTATTTTTAAAGGAGAATATAAAAACAGAATGGCTTAGATCAACTATGTCGTGGTGGGGAAAAATAAAGAAATTTAGAGGTAAGGCGTACAAGTTCGCGGTCATTATTAAAGAAAGGTGTGTCCTGTAAAATAAAATGAAAAAAATTAACTGGTTAAAAACATTTGAGTCTATTAATTTTTTATTTTAAAAAAAACACGTTTATGCTAGGCAGTAACTTTCCTACTTTCCAAAGCTGAAGCCTTTTTTAAAACATCAGATTCACTATGGAAAAAAGATAATTTTCGTTTTAATGATATTTAGAAATAGGGCCAAAAACACGGATACAATACTATGATCCACGGAATAAAAAGGTGAGAACCACGGTACAAAATTATTTTGTACAAGGGATTACTCTGTCTGGAAATATATATTTCTTGTTTTAATTAATGATATTAATATTAATGTGATCCAAGTTACGAAACTTTATAATCCAAGGTAAAGGGCCATTTTGACTATTTTTTTTAAATTTTTATTTATCTTATTTATCTAAATGCTTGTATATACTGACAAATGCTATTGGATAAGTATTATTGTATAAATAAAATTAAAATGCTTATAATTAAATTTTAGATAAAAGAACAAAATGGCCGAATGTTCAAAAATTTTAATTTGTAACTGAAAAAGGAATAATTTTTTAACGTTTTGACAACTTCGCTAGCCTATATAAAATCGTCAATGTAATCCTTAGACTTTCATAAATGTCTATTAATTTTTTCAAATGCGCTTTCACTAAGCACAACAGTTCTCTACTGTTCAATGATCTAGCCTTCTTAGAAACATCGATAACTCATAGCGTATTTAAACACAATATAATACATTTAAAACATAAAAAACAGAATTCAATTCTCTATGAACAATCTATCAAGAACCCATTAAGTCTGTCTAAGAAAAATTTTTGTTAATCAAAATTCGAAAAAAAAAATGTTGCAGTATATTTTGGAATTTAATCAGAAAACCTATTCAGAAATTTAATTTGTAATTTATTGCCTAAGACAAGAAGTTATTTTTTTATAGAAAATAAAGCAAACTGCTTAGAAAATTCGTTGAAAAAAGCACACATACTTCTGAAATAATTTTGATAGATTAATGGAATATACTATAACAGATCCAATTTTAATATATAATAATTTGTTAAACACTTGAATATTATTCGACAATGCATACTATTCAACAAATATTGTACTATAAAAGTAATAGTAATTTAGTTATAAGGAATATGGTATTATTCTTTGATGGGTTACAGGAAGTAATAATATACTTTAATTCCAGGATACTTCAAATCCTGGCAGAGACAAATTGAATAAGCATGAGAAGAAAGTAGGTATATAAAGATAAATATATAGAGTCTGACAACTGATAAAAATAAATGAAAACTAGAAATAAAAGCAAAGGTAAAATTTTAATATATGTATAACATATAAGTTAAGAGGAAACATAAAAATAATGAAAGAAAGTACCTAGAATGCAAAAGACTATACAATAAAAGAATGCACAACATATTATAATTTCATTATAAGAATATGCAAATAAAATATTAAAGATATAACAAATAAATTTAAAAAAATGAATGACTTTTTCTCCTCACTATATTAGAAAAGTTAGTTAGTATAATGTATATGGCAAGTAGCATCTACGAATTTTTGTCTAGATTTCTTGAATTTTAAAACATTGCCTTAAACATTTTTGTTAAGGAATGTAATAGGATATATATTTTAAGAATTTTATATTTATTATGTTTATTTTTAAGTTAATATTACATCGTTTATGTATCACTGAATACACAAATAACACGTTAATGTTGAAATATATTACTTATTACTAATCTGGAAATAAATTAAAAAATTCCAAAATTAGGTTGAAGTTTTTCTTTCTCTTAATCTGATCTAAAAAGCTTCTTTGTTAACATTTTAAGTATGAATTTAAGCAGCCAAATTCTCCATTGCTGATACCGCCAAAAAAGAAATTTGGCTTTTTCAACATCCAAATTGCCACTTAAATAAATATCTCGAGTCCTAGAAATCTACTCAGTCAACCATCAAAAGCGCCATTGAGGGCAAAATCTTCGAATGTTCTCCCCACTGTAAATGCCAATAAAACATAGGAATGTTCCTCAACATTCTTCCTGCCTTTATGGGAACATGGAGGCAATAGCCTTGATATTCGTAACTCCTTTTCTTTCAGCTCAAGCCTGTTATCTGACTGAGTTTATGGCACTATCCACCAGGTGGCGTTCGAAGAAGTGAGCTGATATCCGAACTGATACTAACTCAGTTTTAGGGTTTTTAACAACAAATTGATCCCAGTTTTGGTACTAAATTGCTCAAATGGCTAAACTTTCTCTCCTTTTTTTATTTGGCCTCGATTTTTCTTGAAACGATATAAATTCTGAAGAGGGAATGTTTAGTAGTACTTTACTGGAGGCGATTGTTTTCCAAGCGAACGCAATAGATTTTTCCGTAGCTTTCAAATTTATTTCTAAACGGGGAAAAGGCTTAAAGCATTATTAAGACCATTCCCCCTTTTTCTTGAACAGCGGCTTTTATTTCCTGTTTCTTTCTACTCGGAAAAATATTTCAGCTTTGGAATTCGGTGGTGGTAATAGAATTTTTATCGCTGGAACCATCTTTAATAAACCAATCTAAACATCCAGTATTAGTTAAAATATACTGCTTGTTTACAAAGCCACATTCTTTGGAATTGGAAGGTCAGATGTGCTATCCGGTAAAGAATAAAAAGAAAGAATAGCAGAACTTAAATGCTCTTCCATAAATTCAAATGCATTATGAGGAAGCCTAAGATTCTTTGCCCTTTCAAGAACTTCGGAAGTTATTTTTAGTTCCATAAGTTTCATGAAATAGTTTTAATTTTATTTCCAGACTTTTTGCCATATATTATAATGAAAATATGTAAGGAATGCTTAAAATATTTAAAACAAAGGAAACTTGAAATATAAATGTAAGAGGAAATATAGAACTAATATTTTCCACGTTGCTTGTCTATGTACTATTTCTAAAATTATTAGCAAAAGAAGGATTTTAATAATTCGTGTTTTAGCTAAGCTTACCAGTAGATTGGTATTATTTGTCTCAGTTTGTTATTCTTATTTCAAAATAAAAAAAAAATAGAATAACTGTAATCACCACAAAATTTAAATCGAAATTTTAGCAAATCTTCACTTTGATTTCATGCAGTTATTTACGGATTATATCTGTCTGATTACTTTTAAATAATATGAATCAAACAGGAAATAATTAGATGAATAAAAAATGACATACAATTTAAACAACAAAATAAATAATCCTTCTCGGATTTAGAAGAAATGTTCTCACTCAGACACTTATTGATGGATTTATTCCCTGTCTGTTATCTTCGTAAGCGAATGTAAATTGGATAACTCAAAAAGAAACAATTGATATTGGTTAATAAAAGGCCTCCTCAATATCTAAAATAACAGATATTTGCCTAATTTTTGTAAAAAACAGATAAAAAGATAGATTAGCTGTCTATTATTTGTGTTGTGGTGAATTCTATATAAGCCAGATAATATCGCTTGAATCGAAGTCGACTTTTGGCTTGACCGGTATGTTACTCGGCTACTAATCTTAAGATTGGGAGTTCGGGCCTAGCTCAATCCACGCACACCAACAATATATATTGTATTGTATATATATAAGATTTAAACGCTTGATAGATAAAAAAAATTAGTTTGAAGGCTTAACATATAAACCATGAACCTGCATTGAATTTCCGAATACATTTGTCCAATTGACCTATGGGATATTTGCAAATAAATGTATTATAAAGCCCACCAATTTGGAAAGGAAATTAAAACATTGGTTTGACTACAAAATTTGAAGTATTTATCATTTTATATGCAATTGCATGACAAAGCAAATCACAGTACTTCCTCATATATTGCAGATATGCTGAAAAAGACCGAAAAAATAAGTTGCCGATTTCCATCGTTGATATCAATCATATGTCATATGCAGAATTTATAACAGAAAATCCAAAACCAACCAAATTTATTTATGTTGGTTGAAAGGATAGATGGAGAAGTCAAACTATTATTTTTTAATTTGTTTCGGATTCATCAATTTTGTTTTCTTAAACGTATTAGCATCAGAAATGTTTAGATATCTCAGATTTATCAAGCAATTTTTCAAAAAATCATCAACTAGAAATTTTAAGTTAGGAACAATAATTTGTTAACATGAGTATTTTCAATAACTTTTTCCTTCTAATAAAAATTATATGATGGAATAAAGAATTTCGCAATTTTGTTTAAATTATCGCCAAAATTCTTTATGATTGGAGTCAATAAAAAACAATTTTATGTACAAAAGTTTTTGAAATTTTTGGATGAATTATTATCTGTTTCGAATAATCATTGAAAATTTTCTTTGTTCAATATCAAAACTGAATCTGAATTATTTGATCCTTTTTTGGAATACCATTTTAGTTCAGAAATTCAAAGAATAATTCACATAAGTATATAAAGTTAGTTTTCCTCAAAAATAGGTGTAAAATAGAACTAAAGATTTACAGTATATACCAAAAAAGTGGCTTTTCAAGCATTCTGGCACTTTCTTATAAAATCGAATGAATTCAGAAGCCAGGAGGAATAAGAATAAGGTCAGTTATTCACATCCATCCCATCTTCCCAAACTGGCAAAGCCTTGCGTGAGAATGGAAACCAGACACAATTGGTGTGACATGGAATTGAAAGGCCCTTATCGAATATTCAACCTTTCCAAATTCCATCAATCCATTTCATTTAGTATTGATGCTGTCAGTTCTGAAGTGGAGACTCAGTATGCATTGGGAGGTTCTATAGGAAAGGGTGGCTCACTCACACACCTTACAGATAGAACACAGAAGAACAACTAAGCCTAACTGGGACTTCTATCCAAGACGCCCAGATCACAGGGAGGAGTGCTACTCCTATGCCAAGACGCTGTCTTTGAAACCAATACGAAACAAAAACAATCATATATTTTTACATTTGAGAAAATTATGATATTATGGTCTAGTTCAATTACTTTTTCTGATATTCACCATTCTTGTATAAAATGGATTTATTGTTTTATGTTGAAACTAATGTCTTAAAATTTTGTTGCAGAAAAATTATCTTTTTTATAAATTGCAGTCTTGATATACTCAAAAATCTGTGCAAAAAGTCGCATTTAATTTTTAAACCCTTAATAATAAGTTTATGTTAAATGTACAAGTGAAATTTATGAAGTGTACCTTTAAATAATTTAGAAAAATAAAAATTTCTGAATAGATAGAAAATCAGATTTAGCTCAAAATTCTTCAATAACTTATAACATTTTTTTCATTTTCATAATAATACGATTAACTCAATAGAAAACCAATCTATTTCTTTAACAGTAGGATTATACTTACTTACATTAAAAATTAATTCCAAATTGTAGCAACTGATTTTGGCTCAAAAATCAATGTTTGACATGGTTTCAAGAATTCCTGAAAATGTCTGATTTGTCATTATCAAATAAATAAAGAAGTAAACAAATAAATAAAATTCGAAGGCATTCTGATATATTTTACGCCATTTATTTTACAAAAAACTTAAATTGTATAGAATATTACATACAGCCTATTCACAAATTTCATATTAATATTACACATTGAATTTAACAGCAGGATAATACGGTGAACTAAATACTTATTACAATGGAAAACTGTGTAGTGACTTCGCCAGTAAATCACAGTACAAAATCATGAACGCAATGAATCTAACTCATTATCTCAAAAGGGTATTGTTCAAGAAGCGTTGCTTTGTTAATATTGAGGTAGTTATAAGTCAGTTTTATTGAACTTCACACGATATTATTTACCATTTACTCTATATTCAAAATGACTGAGATTTGTAATTATGGATGGGATACAATCGTAGTTAACCCCCCCCCCCCCCTGCTTGGCGAATTTTCCAAAATCCGCTAGCCTGCCAAGGCGAAAGATTAAAGGGATTGCTAGACTAGAAACACTGGTAGCTGCCAACTTTGGCGTGTTATCACCAACTTAGAAAAGAGAAAATTAAACTACCATTCATCCATGGATAGCAATACTGAGCTGTTAAACTATAAGCTGATTAAAAGTAAAAACCTTCCGATAAAAATATTTACATTTCTTAGAAATTACAAATAATTACTAAACAATTGGGTTCTATCCTGAGAAAGAGTAACCCCTCCATTAATTATGATTCAAATGACTTTTTAAATTGGAACTCAGGTTGATGTTCTCAGGAATTCAGAAATTTCACCTATACAAAATGCTAAACAAAAACGCTGATATTTAAAGTGGTGCTAATATACAAAACAGTGGAACAATTTTGTTATAAGTTTTAATCTCAAACTAATTTGAATTACATAAAAATGGAATATAAATTAATTTTCCTCTGAGAATCATGGAGCAGCAATATCTTTTTATTTAGAGCAGAAACATGATTTAGATGGTTATCATTTTAGACCATCACAGCCACTTCTGAAGACGGGAGTTTTGCAGATTAAAAACAAAAAAAGTATTTGAGCCTATATATTCTTATTTTGAGGGAGATTAGAATAAATCTGATTGATTTCCTATTTCGAAATGACGATGTCCTTGTTAATCATATGCATCAAAGCAACAAAATTGCTGAAAATCAACATACTGAATGCCTTTAAAAGCAAATGTGACTTTCCAGATTTTAATCATATAAAGTATCATCAAAATATGTTTGATTAATGTTTGATTAAGTGACAAGCTTGTCATATATGCATCATCTAGGAACGACTCTCACAGTCGGACTTACCTGCCGAACATTTCTGGAAATCCAATTCCTCTAATGATGATGCGTATATGAATTATAAAACCTCTTAGGTACTGTTCATTTAAATATTTTGTAACTAAAAGCTAGTTACAAACACAGAGAATTTTTCTGACACGACTATTTCATCATCACAGCCATAACAACAATAGTGTATTGAATGATATTAGAGCTTACACATTTGGCGGGAAAATAAAGGTGCGGTCATTCAATACACCAATGTTGCGGCGGCGACGATGACTTAGTCGCGGATGAAAATTCCGACGTTTGTGTAACCAGTCTAACACGTTCCACGCATTAAGAGAGGAAAAACGGGAAAATGATCGCATTTCCAAAATTCTTCGCCATTTTTTTACCTTGATTTATATTCTATTAGATACTCTTTCATGTTTATTCGCATATCGTGTCTTTTCTGATCGCATTACTTTAATTTAGTCTGTGAGTAATTCGAGTTCATCTTACTTTTAGAAGTAAAAATTTCTTTAATCCATCATTCCTCTCGCCCTTATTTTGAATAACTCATCGCAATGCAAGCACAAAAGCACGAAGAGCTTCATACTCCATTGGCAAACAATAAGTAACCAGCCGGCTTTCTAGCGTAGAGGTAGTGTGTTCTGGGAGTCCCGAGTTCGAATCCTGGTTTGGGCATGGTTGATCTTCTGTGCTATTTGTGAGATGTGTGAATGTGCCCCCCCCCCTGTAAAAAGGGGTTGTGTAAGAGAAATGTGGTGAGTGTGTAGCTAAATCGTACTCTAGGCCCTAGTAGGCGTTACATCAAAAACAAGAGACGCTTCTTTCGGCTTAAATCAGCTGCTGCATCAGCGGGGGGCTTGTATGACAAGTGCCATAAGTAACAGCAATAACATAAGTAACTAAAATCTTTTAGCGCATACCAAATAGCGCTAGAGCGTTGAAAATTCTTAATGAAAGTTTTGAAATTATTTTACCATGCATCAGGATTAATCTCTCATTAAAAGTGCTATAACGAATTATGACAATTACTGATCATAGTTTGCGACAATCTGAGATATTATAGAAATTTAGCAAGTATATTTAAAAAATAATTATAAATTAAAATCTTATCAAGGAACGACCCATTTTGTTTATTTTCGCTTCAAAGCTTTTATTTATGAATTAAAATTTAACATCAAAACTTATATATCTCTTTTTTAAATCAATGTACAAAGTTCTGCTTTAAATCGCTTTTTGCTTACAATACTTCAAACATTTACTTAAAATGCTATCACATTTAATCAATCGTATCCCCTAACAAAAGAAGCATAACAATCATATCACGGAAAATGAACTGTGAATTTAATATCAAAGTATTCTTCTACTGCATAATGTTTGCAAACTTAATTTTAGAGTTGTTTAATAGTAATCATATTTCTTCCCCATTTCAAATATAACTATAAAAAAGCCAGATGAATTTTTATTTATTTTAAAATAAAGAAAAAAATTATATAATTAGCATAAGTTTGTCTTTCAGAAAAAAATAATAAAAAATCTCGACAACACACGAAACATAAAATCTTAATGATGCCGGTACAATGTCTTTAAAATGATTCTTTTCTTCGAGAAATAACGTAATGAAAAAGCTTTAACTGAAGTAAAAAATAAAAAAAATACAGAGGAAATGTTTTATGGGGCAATTAACTGATCCTTTTATTATCTGAAATGCATTATTTACTTCAGCGAGCTGAAAGAATTTTTTTTCCTTCGGCATACAGTTAATTAAATTAATTGGAAAAATGTATCATTTTTTAATTAGTCTAAGTAGTATTTTTTATCAAAGAAAAACTTCTGCGTAATGGAACATTATTCTGATGTCACAGGATACTACAGAACATATCAAAAGGGGGCTGATTTTTTTTCACAAAGATTACAATGCTTTTTAACTAAATCTAAATTATTTGTTTAGTTCAGTAAACATTTATTTTTATTTTCAATTGGGAAGAAAAAAGCTTAAAAATGAAGCTAACTTTAAGGATTTTTATTATTATTTTTTGCATTTATGATGAGCAATAAGTTTAAGCAATCATTATTATATTTAATTAATGGACTGCTTTGAACATAAAAGTTAATATTGTGTAATTTGAGCGATTTTAGTAAAACTCATTTTTTTCTCCAGTAATGTTATTTTATGAAATATAGATAATCATGCAAATAATCTCTTAGTTTTGATTATCTGCGTTAAAATTAATTGAACGTCAAAAGAAATAAATTGCATAGAATAGGAATAACTTTATCTAAAAACCTTTTGTACTTATCTAACTTTCATCTTGCATAAGCTGCACGTTTTGCAAAATATTCAAAATTTCTTATTTATCAGTGGAAATTTTATAAGATTGCTTTCAGATTCATGCAAGATTCCACTTTACAGTAGTTACAGTAATTAATTTCTCACTTACAGTATTTAATGTTTCAGTCGAAGTCTGATTGCAATCTGTAAAGTAGAAAATAGAAAGTACATTTGTCCATTTCAGCACCTTATACATTCCAACATTCCTTGACAGATTCAAACTAAATTTGACAAACATTTTTTTTTCCTATTTTCTTGAGGAAATATTATAAGATTGCTTTCAGATTCATGCAAGATTTCACTTTACAGTAGTTACAGTAATTAATGTATCAGTCGATGTCTGATTGCAATCTGTAAAGTAGAGAATAGAAAGAAAATGTCTCCATTTCAGTACCTTATACATTCCAACATCCCTTGACATCCCCTATACAAAGTACAAAGTACATTTGTCCATTTCAACACCTTGTACATTCCAACATCCCTTGACAGATTCAAACTAAATTTGGCAAACATTTTTTTTTCTATTTACTTGAGGAAATTTTGTAAGATTGCTTTCAGATTCATGGAAGATTCCACTTTACAGTAGCTGCAGTAATTAATTTCTCTCTTACAGTCGAAGTCTGATTGCAATCTGTAATGTCTCAGTCGAAGTCTGATTGCAATCTGTAAAGTAGAGAATAGAAAGTACATTTGTCCATTTCAGCACCTTATACATTCCCACATGCCATGACACATTCAAACTAAATTTGGCAAACATTTTTTTTTCTCTTTACTTGAGGAAATATTATAAGATTGCTTTCATATTCATGCCAGATTCCACTTTACAGTAGTTACAGTAATTAATTTCTCACTTACAGTATTTAGTGTTTCAGTCGAAGTCTGATTGCAATCTGTAAAGTAGAAAATAGAAAGTACATTTGTCCATTTCAGCACCTTATACATTCCAACATTCCTTGACAGATTCAAACTAAATTTGACACACATTTTTTTTCCTATTTTCTTGAGGAAATATTATAGGATTGCTTTCAGATTCATGCAAGATTTCACTTTACAGTAGTTACAGTTATTAATATATCAGTCGATGTCTGATTGCAACCTGTAAAGTAGAGAATAGAAAGAAAATGTCTCAATTTCAGTACCTTATACATTTCAACATCCCTTGACATCCCCTATACAAAGTACAAAGTACATTTGTCCATTTCAACACCTTGTACATTCCAAAATTCCTTGACAGATTCAAAAAAAATTTGGCAAACATTTTTTTAAACCTCAAATGATTAAGCAGGCTAATAAGAATTCACTACGCTTTTTTAAAAGGAGTAAAAAATAGATTGGTGGTTACACGATTTTCTAACAAAACTTCTGAACAAATAAACTCAAGAAAATTAGTATTTTTACACAGCCTTGAAATTAAAAACAAAATTAACTTTATGATGACATGAGCTTTATCGCGTTTAACCCGTTAGCTGCGATGTACCCTAGATTCTGGCATTATATGTACATCGCTCGGAGTTAAAAATATATTTGGTAAGCCTGACAGTTTAGTTTCACTCTATATGTGTATGTCAATAATGTTTGCAGATGAAAATATGCAATCCGTGCATTTCTTTCAGCAAACAAACAAATTTGAAACAAATTTGCTATCTTTAGAATTGTATTTTTGATTTAGTTTTAAAATTATAGTGAAACACTATACATACATATAAGTAATTTAAAAGTTATTTTAACAATATATAAGTTATTTAACAATAATTTAAAGTTATTTTAACAATTTAACAATATAAGTAATTTAAAAGTTATTTTAACAATATAAAAATAAGCAAATAACAAAGTTATTTGCTTATTTTTTGTGTTTTATTGAAATGTATTTATTGAACACTTCAAAATGATACCATTTTTCAAAAAATAAAATATTTTAAAAATAAAATACAATTTGAATATAATTGTACTTTTACATAATTATTTGTGCATGTATACCCAAACTTACCAGGCCAAATATTAAAAAAAACATTGTTTATTGATGGGTAAGTTACATATATCATTTGGTGACTTCTGCCAATCTAACGTTGAGTTGTTTTCTGTATAAATATTTATTTTCACTTTTAATACATATAATAATAGCGAAAGAGATGAAATTTTATATTTTAGAGATATATCTTTTAAAATTATTCTAATTTCTTTAACTGTTTGATCATCTTTTGTCTAATATCTGAACGCTTGTGAAACTTTTAATGAGTTAAGTTAGTGTAACTTTTTTTTGAGCTCCCTAAATAAGATTTAATTTCATTGGATAAGTTTGTGAGGCTCTATATCATTATTATACGCTTTAGAGAGAACTGCACAAAGTTTTATAATGGTTATTTATTAATTATTATCAATTAGAGTTACCAATCTTATAAACGGACTAAGGATTAAAAAGCATTACACATCAAAGAGTATTATTTTTAGCTTTGTCTTAAAAATAGAAAGAAAAAAAATCAATGATTGCTGCAGTTAGTTGAAAATAAATAATGATGTAATGTAAGAAAGATAAATATACAGAGTATATTGGAGAAAAGTATTTGAATCTGAAATAACTATCAAAACTCGTTTTCTAAAAATTCTCATCTATGAATGACAAACAAGAAGGGAATATAATGATAAAGGCCGCTTTATTTTTAATATATTTTATCAGGTAAAAAATAGATGTATTGACAATAATATAATGATATCTAGCCCAATTAACTGCAGATCCTGGACTTTACCCGCATTATCTTAAAAGTTTCAGTTTGAGATATTGTAATTGTAGATGTGGTAATGATTATGATGACATTACACACTATATTCCATTGCCACCACTCCATTGCCTCCATTGCCCTATTCTTCAACATTTGAAAAAATATATTAAACCTTAACTAAAGATTTCCCAAATTCTGTCAAATGACAAATGTAATTTAGAAGCTCTAAATATTTTGGATTTCCCATATCATGATGAAAACTGGTTTTTCCTAATTGAATAATAATTATCCCAGTTTGTAGGATTGCTAAAAGTGAACAGTATATAATGAGGATAAGAAAAAAAAATACAAAAACAACTTTATCTGTTCTTTGTTCATGATCATGGACTCTACCTTTCTCTGAGTCGTTGTATGTATTAATTTAATTACTTCATTTTTCTTTTGTTTATTTATATTTTTCACTTCGTTTTTTTATTTTTTATTTTTTTCTTCAAAATTTAAATTGCCTATCTTTGGAAAATTTTATTATTTACTATGTTCCAATGATACTGTTGCTGTGGAATATTATGTAGGCTCTTCTTTTCTTCTTCTCGTTCTCTAATCACGTTGTCCCTTTTTTCTCTTTTTTTCTTTGGACGTTTAGCTTCTAGTACAGAAGCATATAAAAGTTTTTTTTGAACATCTAGTCTTTTGACAGCTATTTAAATTCTTTTTTGTTTGATTTATGAGTTTTTTAAGCCACTTTCGGCACACACATAATCATCAACAGAATAGAAAGTATATAATAATGATTTAAAGTAAAATAAATCAGATAAGTGAAAAAATATATTCATCACTACAAATAGATTAGGAAGAGAGAGATTTTACAATAGAATTTTTTATTACAAATAGGGGAAAAAACGCTGGGGGGTGCTGCATTTAATAGTAAATTTGTAATGATGTAATGTAAGAAATATAAAGAGACAAAATATATAATTTTGGCTTAAACTAAAATAAAACATAGGATCAGTAAAAATTTTCACCATAAACCTAATCTAATTAGTTTATGCTGAAATGTATGAGATTTATAATTCAGGTTGAATAATTTAGAAAAGAGCTTATTTTATCATTTCAGATTATGATGTTATGGAATTTTATTTAGGAATGAGGTAGACAAAAAACCATAGGCATAAAATTGGAATTTTATTATCTACACGAGCATCTGAATGAATCAGCTTTTAATAACGCGTTGCCATCGCATTTATAAAAGCTGATTAAAAAAAATAAGTTAATGACTACAGCTAATAAAACCTTAAAAAATGCCATTTTGAGCACGTGATTATATGAAATGAAATAAATAGGAAATGCAATATTTTTTTTACAATAAATGTGATATTTTTTTTAAACAATCCGTGCGATACAAAGTTTTCTGGGTCGTTTGGAATACTAAGGTGACTCATTCAATGAAACCATTAAAATGAATTAAATATAATTGAACTTGCACGAGCACGTGGTGCTTTGCCATTCAAGAAATTATATTCTGACATGATACATTGAAATATGCATAGCAGATTTCATTTTTATTTTTAATTTAATTTATTTTGTTTAAAATAAGTTTGAGTAAATAAAATTGTTGAACGCATTCTTTCTAATTTTTATTTTTGTAATGGTGACTTAATATGTAATCGAGACATAATTAATATATGGTACAATTAAAAAATTTGGAATTTACGGAACGATGAGATAGTGAAATTCATTACAAATATTAAAAGCATATTTAAAAAATTTCAAATTTATATCTAAGAAAAATGTTATACAATTACAGAAATATTTCATGTAATTATGTATTTATATCATTGTGGATGCTTGTAAGCCAAAAAGAAATCATATGAAAAAACTTTGAATAATTAAAAATTTGAATAATTTTTCTTTCCGGATCTTCGTTGCAGCAGATAATGAAAACTATTGCATCGATTATTGCACGAAGACTATCCAAATTACAAACAGCTGACCTATTCAAACATTTACTCCCCGGATGATCCCTCGTTTGCTGTCTTCTGATTGGTAGGGGTGAGACCACAGTCCATGTCTGGTTAAGGAAATTGGAATGAGCTGAATATCCTGGAAGCTCGAAAATTCTAATTAATTCTATAAAAAAATTGAAGCTACCTGCTGGAAAGCTAATACTTGAAACTGCAGTGACTGTTTAATTTGACATCAGAATGCATTTCATTTTAATAGTTTTTAAGGGTGTTACAAAAATACAATAATATTTTGGATTAGAAACAAAATATAATAACATTTTAGAAATTTTTTTTAATTGTGTAATTAAAAAATTTTGAATTTATCGAACGATGAGTTGATAAATAATGAAAAACTTGGAGAATTTCAGATAAATTCGGTCGGTCTTAATATTTACAATATTGTAATAATAAAATGTTATGAATGTCGTATACCAAACAGCTTTAATACACTTTCTTCCTCTTCAAATGTTTTGTAAATGAACAATATGTAAAAATATTTCAAAACTCTAAAAAAAAACATCTTTATTTCTGATTTAAAAGTTTACATCATTTGGAAACCTGTGCAAAATATTCATATATTAAGAAAATAATAACCAGATTACTCTAAAAAAAGAGTAATTTTGCTATTTATGATAAAATTCATCAAAACTCCTTCCAAAAATATAAGTAATAATTAAATTTAATTGAAACTTTTCTAAATTTAAATTATTATAAAGAAAAATGTATAAAATGATTCACGTTGTAAAAATTTTCATCTTTAAAATTATACAAATCTGAATAACTTTTTTTAAAGTTATTCAGATTTAATAATTACCTAATTAATAATTAATAATTACCTAATTAATAATTAATAATTACTTAAAAAAACCTTTTCTATTTATGATAAAATTTATCAAAATTATCTCCAAAAATAGAAGTAATAATAAATTTAATGGAAACTTTCCTAGACCAAAATTATTATAAAGAAAAATATACAAAATTATTCAAGACGTAAAAATTTTCATCTTGAAAAATATACAAATCTGAGAAACTTTTTTTTTCAATTTTGTCAGACAAGCTAACTTTATCACGTTTTTTTATCGTAAGCAGAGCTAATTTTTCATAATAAATTGTACACTGAATAAATTTCCATCAATCACATTCAGGAAATAAACAATTTTTCATCATTAACACATTTTTCTCCAGAAATTTTATCACGGCCAACGAATTTATGTTTTGAGAATCACACTATAAGCCTTTTGAGTTCAGTAGATGAGGCATGAAAAGAAAACATACTACTAAAATAGGATCTTCTATGATTGCCCTTTCCCTGATAATTCTTGAACTCACGAGTTCTTCCAATTTAAATTGTTACTTTTTTGTATACGTAATATATAAAAAGTACAGTAGTCTCAAAAAATTCGAACTCTAGATTTTGTAGAAATTTACATTTCAAATCTGCTATTAGTTCAAAAAGCGTATTTTTAGAACATGTCTAGTCGGTGTGTGACAAAGACAAATCAAAAACACTTTGAGTCAGATGTTTGAACATTGGTATAAAGGCCTTACGCCAAATTTGCTGTCTTCTATCAAATTTAGAATAAACTCTGTTCTGAGAAAATCCGTCTGTCCGGTCATTCGAATATGAATTAACATGATAAATACAAATCGAAGAAAGCTTCATAGATAAATTGACTACACTTTTTTAACAGCTATACTGTAAGCATCTGTCAAATTTTGAGTCAAATCCAACTATGAGTTGACAGTCTGTCAGTCTGTACTTTCAGGAAAGTGTAAATGCGATAGCTCAAAAATACAATGTGTTAAATGTAGAAAGGTTTTATGACTACAATCACAGTTTTGTGTCAAATTTTGCTTCAATCAGTTGTGAAAAATGAATCTAAAGCACAAATTCGATTTTCAGATATTTGAATCGCACGCAAGGGATTGATCGTGAAATTACTCGCCAATGATGGCAAGAAAGATCGGTAAAAAAGTTAGATTCTCGCAAATGCCTTATAAGATATTCTCTGGCATGACAAATTTATAAGAGATTAATCGAGGAAGTTTTGTGGAGACAAATTTTGCTTCAATATCTTGTCAGGCGTACTAGGGATTAATCATCAAATAACTCGCCAAGGATGGCAAGAAAGATTCAGTA
>JAOUZG010032859.1:10436168-10450962 GCA_026289955.1 Argiope argentata | reverse complement strand
TATTGAAATGTTAAGAATTAATATTCAAAGGAACGTTAATTCTTAACATTTCAATAAGAAAAATCGTTGAAGAATAAATTAATATTCAAATGAAAATAATATTGAATGTTAATTTATTCTTCCGTTATTTCATAATATACTTCCTTTTAAATTTAGAAGAAATTTTTTTTCCTTCCCAAGCCTTTGAGAATTCGTTTACTTTGTCAGACATTAAAAGGGTTAAAATTATAAAATACACTATTAAGAGACTAATTATATGCCATTATTATTCAAATAATAAAATCAAAGTGTTTCTCAAGGTATTAATTTTTAAAACCTACATCCTATTATTTTCAGTAAAATGTATTTAAAATATTTCACTTTTGTGCACCGTATAGTTAAAATATCAAACAAAATTTATTTAATTAATTTAAATTTGTTTTATTGTCGAAATATGTAAAGATAATGCTTACTTCAAAAGATATAAAAATATCAATTTCCCAATAAGGAAATAAGACAGAAACTTTGTTACACTTTCGTATTTTAACAAAATATCACACAGAGTTTCATTTTCTCTTTTCATTTTTCATCCTTATTATAGACCAGTTTAAAAAAAATAAGCAAACTTAGAATACATTGGATAAAATAAATAAATACCGAAAGGGCGAACTCTAACAATCTCATTAAAATTTCAAACCGATTCCTATGTGTTTGCATAAAAAAAGAATGAAAGCATCACTTTTGCATTCCCCGTCGCTAATTAAAAAACAAGAATTTTAAGCACTGTGTAATGATTTTCCGAAGCAGTCATTATATCTTTCTCAAAACCTTCAAGGCATTTCTCTTTCGATTTGTAAAATTAAAAACTGTTGCGACAAAGGCACGAACACATATTATGCTTTTTTCCACGTGTGGGACTTCTGAAAACGCGTTTCACTTACATAAAACAACTGCGTTACTATCTTAATGACATATCATATTTTAAAAGAGAATGTTTATTGCGCTAAAAACTGGATAGAATGTTGTCTTTTTCGGTTTGGTTATCCGAGCCACGGCGCGAGAAATGGAAATTTATCTCGCAACAATTACCCTTTATCTTACTTTCTTATGTGATTGACTGGAAAATAAAAGATGGCATTTGTTTGCAGACGTAATAATTCTTACGGTTAAGTTTTTTTTTATTTAATGAATAATTTATATTGTATGGAATTTTTTTTATTAATATTCATTTTTGTGGTCAATTAATATATTTTTGGTGTTATAGCTAAAAAAATCATTTCAAAAAGACTTCACAAGAGAAAACACATTAAATAATATTTTATTGCTCTGAATTAAAGCATCATTTTGTTTCTGTTTCTCGCTTTCTAATATAGGAAAAAAATGCATTTGTCAAAAATTTCATTCTCCTGGCCTTAAAAATTTTTAGCATTTCTGAAATTTCTATCATCAAAAATATTTTTTTTAGAAATTTATCCTCCTGTCGTTTCATCATGTATGAAATCCCCAATATACATTTCGAATCTCTCTTTTTAATATGAAAGTTAAAAAAATATAATCAATTAGATTTATGAAATTTAACAAATTGATTTATTAACAAAATTAAGGATTCTCACACATATGTACAAAAAAGCTAGACTTTTAATGGGTTTTTAGTCTGTTTCTATAACAGAATTGTCAACATACTATTGAAAAACAATTTTAGTATGCGATTGCTCTCTGTAAATGTAGATTCATGTCAAATTTTTAAACGAATTAGTCAGCCTATTCAACATAAAAATAGAGAAAATATCACCATATGAATATTTCAATACATTTCTTTCTATTTTTTTCTGTATTATAATTGTATTAAAGTTACAATTTTTTATTAATTTACTTATTTTATGGTAACTTGAATTCAATCTTCATGTTAATTTCTTAAATTTCCAGGGTTTTGTCGTCTAGAATCTCTTCTGGTTCTTATTTTTGTATTTTTTAACCGTTTCGTGACGAGCTACAATATCAAACAGGGACCTCTAAAATTAAAGAGTATTCAAATGGATTTACGAAAAAGTTTCTTTCAAAGCTATACAAGCTTTCAATACGTTGTCAGTTTCTTTTCACCAAATTTCTGTTTTGCATCGTTTCAAAACTTTTATTTTGCAATAATTATATTATACATCCAATCACTTAATTTAATATTTTATTTATTTTATCAAGGCTTTATTTCTGTTGCGTTTAGGCTCAAAACGAACTATATCATGCGACAAGACCTTGTCTAAAATAAAAGCTTGTTAAGCTAGATTTAAAGAAAATCTATCTACAAAATTATATGTGCTGATAGTTTCTTTTCACCAGTTTTCTACTTTAATTTGTAGGATGTGTCACTTCAGTATATATATATATATATATATATATATATATATATATATATATATATATATATATATATATATAAACATTTTTATTTGGTGAAAAGGGAAGGTGATATCAAAGGCATATATGGTATTTTGAATTTTTAAGTTTCAATCCAAATTTTTAATCGAAATTTTTAAGTTTTATTCCATGACGGGAAGACGCATTGTGTAAGGCAGAAGCTACGAGCACAACACAGAACGACATAAAACGGAATGAGAAAAAGATGAACTTTTATCCCTGTGAATATACACTGTTAGATTTTAATGGGGTTTTCTACAGCATGTCAATCACATAAAAATCTCGTGTAAGGGAATCATAGTGTTCTTTTAAAGGAATGTGCTTGGCTGGACAAATTTTATCCCTTCATTCGGAGTTAGGGAATTTGTTGGCCTTAGCCGATTCAGCAATTTTACAAAACTTCTATTAGAATTTATAGGCTAATACAAGTGGATCATGTTTGTGTGTGTTGTAAAGCACATCCTTTGTCTCGTTATTAATAAATGTATTCTTTTTAAAATTATATGCTGGATAGATCTTTAGAAAAAATTTTCCTTTAAAAACTTCTAATAAAAGCATATGTGAAAAAATTGAATTTGAACAAAAGTGCATAGTATTTTTGAAGCTAAGCCAACTCAACTTTAAGGAATGATTCAAATTTATGATAATTCACTTTATATTGGTCCGATTTCAGTAAAAATTCGGAACATAAATAAAGGAATTGTGTTTCAAAACTTGTTTAAATTTGGACCAAAATAATGTGGATTTTATTGTGATATTATCTTCATAAATATAAAAATAAAAAAACTCTACAAAATCATTTTATAAATATACAAAATAAGTTAAATAAAGTTATTTAAAAAGCATTTATTTGACATATTTTGTGGATTTATGTATAACTGCCATTTTTTCTCCCATCGTTAAGCTCTCTTAGAAATTTTGCAAAAGTAATATATTATTTGCTACCGTCAAATTTGTTATTGCTAGACCAATATCATCTTATTATCATCTCAGAATATGATGTTGTTTTAGAGATGAGGTTTTTAACGTCAAAAAAAATCCTCGGGTGAATAAAAAAACAAATTATTTTCTGCCCGAGCATCTTAAAAAGACAGCTTTTAATAACGCGTTGCCTTTGCATTTACACAATCTCTCATCTTTTCAAAAAAATGTCTACAGCAAATAAAATCTAGAAAAATGTCATTAGGAGCACGCGATTATATGAAATGAAATAAATAGGAAATGTGTGTTTTTTTTTAAACAATAAATGCGAAACAAATTTTTTGGATCGTTTGAAATACTAAAGTGACTCATTCAATGAAACAATTAAAATGAGTGGAGCTTGGCCATTTAAGAAATTATGCTCTAACATGATACATTGAAATATACATAGCTAATTGCATTTTATCTCAACTATAAAATTCAATTTAATGTTTTTATAATTGCCTATCAGTGATGTAGACTTGGGATGAGATTTTGGAAAAATTAATCTGAAGAAAAATATAAATTAATCAAAGTGCAAAAGATTTTAACTGTTTAGTATACTAATAAAATTATATTTATAAAAACTGCGTCCATTTATTTATAATAGAAAGGATATTTCAGCTGTATATATACATCGACTATTCAGCAGCCTATTTATATGTTTACTTCGATTTCTACCCTTTGTTCTCAAGAAGACATATTTTATTCTTTTATCGCTCCTATATTATGGATTATTTTTTTCCCTGATATATATCGAAAGAAAAGGGTCAATACCTTGGACCGGATATGTTTTACTATCACTACACGCTTGCTGAGAATCAAATTAACCACGATCTCTCGCATTGCCTGGAATAGTTTAGGAGTTATCCCAGTTAAAGAAATTGCAAGACAAGGCTAGACGTCTGGCTGACACAAGAGATTAGGTTTTCTGCCCTAAGAAGGGGATTTGAAAGAAAATTAAAGCGATCGATCGCCTCTGTTAGGAGAATCAAATTCTCTTTGCGAGTGATTTAATTTATTTGGCTGTTCTCGCTTCTTATCTTATTCTAAGTTTTCAGCCTGATCAGCGGAAACGAGAATGAATAGCGTCTTTTATTTTATGCATACAGATGCACAAGTTTTCGGAATATATGATGAATTTTGGGGGTTGAAAATCAGCTCAGAGAATCGGGGTTCCTGCGCTTGTTTGTGTTCTAGAATAAATTTTAGAAAAGATGACTGAGAACGATTTTTCAGAAACATTTTTCAAAATAAAATAATCCAGTTTTGATTTAATATATTAACAGTGAATTTACGGGTGTCGGCCGTATACCTATTGTTACTGAAATCCGTTTTTTTTACGAGTAAATTAAAATACAAATTTTCATAAATCTTTTTATTTTAAATCAACGGTTTTTTATTCACAGTCGTCTTCAATACATTTTTTACATGTGAACTCTGTTTTGGATGCACACTTTCCACATACATACTTGTTACATTTAATGCAAATGTTATTTGACCTTTTTTTTTACATAGCCCAATTTGACAAGATGTTCGCACATTTCGATTTTGTACAATAGACAATGAATTGCTACTTGTATTTTGTTCATCGCGATGGTCACTGCCTAATTCTTCAGCTAATTGAAATAATGTTGAAATGGTTATTTTTGATATGACAAGATTTGTAAATAATAAATCCAAACTTATGACTCAAACACTTATTGTACACAGCGGTTATTTTTTCATTTTTGTTACTTCGCAAGATTTTAAACATTTGGTGGTAAATTAAGTAGCCCGCCAATTCGGCGGATTTTCGTAAAAATAGGTATACAACAAATATAGAAATAATAAAATGTAGGTCTTTCGGAGGATCAAATGGAAAAAAATATATTCAATGCATTATATCATTAAAAACCAATATGTAATATCTTAAGAATAATATTTACATATTCGAAATTTTAAGGCATGAAATCGGAAACCCGTCAAATTGACAGGTTCCGTAAATCTAATGTTAACATTTGGTAGATTTACAAGGATAAATGCAGTTGTTTTATAATAGTGATCAACAACTTATGTATTCTTGTAAACGTACACATTAAGAAAATTAATAATATTTTCTTGATGATTCTTTCCTTTTACTCCTTGTGTTTGTGAGGGGGATGGTGTAATCATTTTCAAGACAATAGTTTTTTTAAAGGGGTTGATTACTTCCTCTCATTTTGTTGCAAAATATTTTTGTATTATCTTTTAAAAGATTTGTATTTGGTGATTAGTGTCAAGGAGACTGTTTGATCGCTCTTCAAAGGCTTTCTTAGAGTGGTCCATGCTGGTATGAGATACAGATGCTGTCGCTAGAGGCGATAAGAAATTTTAAACTTTTTCGTTTACCAACATATTTTAGCCTTTATCTATATAAATTTATTGAAATTTTATAGTGTATTTAAATTTATTTATTTCGCAAAGAATTATTAAACTATTATAATATTATACAAATATTTTTAAAATTTAATTGACATTTGACTTATTGTACTAATAAGTCCCCTGTCCAATAGTTATCTTTAATGGCTAGACACGCAGAGACCTGGGAAGACGAAATTCCGTCCAATAGATTGATGGTTCCAATGACAAATGGAACTGGATTTTAAAGCCTCAATAATAGTTGGGTTTTAACTACAGTTATTACTTTGACCCTCCCGAAGATACTTATAAAATTCTGAATGACAGAACGCAGCATTAATGGGATATATGATAAAGACCTAAGGATTATCACCGGTCACGGTACAACCCTTCCCGTGTAAAGTGAGTCCCGCCATCAATTGGAGATAGCCTAGGCCCATCATTTCGACATCCACCAGGGTAGTGAAAACCAATACCATACATGAAGCCTAACCATCTCATTTCCGAGGTTTGAATACTTAATGGTCTAATAACAATATTAGCCCAAAGTTCTTCACGATATTGTTAGGTATTCTGAATGTCAGGTAATATCTTGATGATATCGTAACGATATTGCCACAAAAATAAAGACATATGATTCACCATAGCTCGATTAGCAGAACATTGGACTGTAAATCCTTTGGTCCATGGTTCGATTCTTGGCCAGCGCATTTTATCCAAAGACTAGAATTTTAATTTAAAACTATTATTATTATCTCTCTAAAATCGAGATGATTCTAGAACATTCTTCACCATTCGAGCGAGATGATTTTCGAATGTCCTCCAGATGTACAAAAGCCGAGTTCTGCTCAGTTCTTCATTCTGTTCTCCAGCGAGTTGCTTGGTGCTAATAAACGCAATTGTTTCTAACGATCATCCTTGTTATTAATTCAGTCTTGGTGACTATATTATTGGACATTTTGTGTTGATAAGGAAAGTGAGTATCAACTATATCGTTCTAAATGCAGTTATCTAGATTTAATTGAATTTGGGGGATTTTTTTTATATCGAATCTTGTATTAAAATCCATTCAATTTTGGTTCATTACTATCGGACATAATTATATCATCCCTATAATATCTAGATCAAAATGAAAGAACATTTTATTTTGAATAACAATCTGCGACTAATAATGAACTTTAGTTTTTTTTAAAGACTTATGAAGAAAATTCAATTCGTCCATCAATCTTCTTTTCAAGAAATAACTATATTCTAAATTTTAAAAGATATATTTTGTGAAGTAAAAATATCTTTCATTTCCTTTCTTGAAAAGAATTATTGCTATGTAATCTTTCACATCAAAAAAAAAATCTATATTTGTACCGTCTCAAGTCTGTGACCTTGATGTTGCTTTGATAGTAGCCACAGATTCTTTAGCTTCTCTAGCATAGCGAGGTGACGATTTTTCCACTTCATCTTTGTCGAAGCTTCTGTAACAATTGCATTCTCGTTTTCCCCTCTTCCTTCTGAAACATATTTCACCCTTTTCTTCGCACCCTTCAGCAGCGTTCCCATTTCTCTGCGAAAAAAGCCCCCACCGGAAGTACGAAATGAAGCGTTCCAGAATAAAAAAGGAGTTCAAGAAAAAGGAGTCCAAAGGAGCTCCTTGAAAAGTGAGAGGACTCGATTTGACAAATCGGACACCGCCATTAAGGGGGCTGCAGCGATCGCTCATTTTTCTCGCAACAGATTCGGAGTGCTCCTCAAATATTGGATTCCGTATTTTGAACAGAACGCCCCCTTTTTATTCCAGCATCCTACCCCCATCCCCTCTTCTCCTTGCCCTCCTGCCGAAGGGTTTATTCCATATTTAAGAAACGAAGGCTTAGACTGAGAGAGAATTTTTTCAGAAAAAAATGCATGCATTTGGTGAACTCACCATTTAATTTGGAGTATTTTTTTCAAGATTTAAAAGGTTCTATTAAAAGTCTCGATAAATGTAACTTTGTATTTTGCACTGAAACGTATGAAAACACTTTCATGTGTATTGGATACCGTAATAGGAACATGATTTCTTCAATGGTTTACCATTTTCTATTTCTATTTCTATTTCAAAGATCTTTTGCACGATCATGAATGACAACGAAAAAAAAACTACCGTTCTCATACCTAATTTATATATATGCATAAAAAATAAATAATTAGCAGCTAAAAATTATACGATTAAATTTATTTCATCATATTTTTCAGGATTTAGAAGCTTTTATTAAAACTCTAACAGATGCATCTATGTTTACTGCGGTAACATGCGTGAAAAACCTTTCAAATATATTGAATAGTTAGAGCATCATTTCTTCAATGGTTAATCATTTTTCATTTCTATTTCAAAGATCTTTAGCTCGCTCATGAATGACAGGGGGAAAAAAACTACCGTTTTCATACCTAACTTATATGTATGTATAAAAAATAATTATCAGTTAAAAATCATATGAATAAATATATTTCATCACTTTTTTTTCAAGATTTAGAAGCTTTTATTAAAACTTTCAATCACTTTAAATTTATTTCTTGCAATAAAACACATGAAAAACTATTAAAGTATATTGGATACCGTTATAAGATCCTGACTTCTTCAATAGTTTATCATTTTCCATTTCTATTTCTTTTTTAAGACTTTAATCGTGCCCATAAATGATAGAAAAAGAACTTGTTTTTTATAAACTTGTCTTATATTAACGTAGGAAATAAACAAAATAATAATAATAAACAATTAACAACTAAAATTGTATGAGTAAATTAATTTAAAAATTTTCTGATAGATTTCAAATTATTATTTATAATATTTCTTTAAGAGAAATGTAACAAGAAACATTTATTAAACTTTGAAATAAAGGCATTATTTTTTAAATATTTGAATCTGAATTTTAGCTAAAGTACCAATTAATTTTAAAAGAAATCTAAGAAATGAATGTATATAAATATACCACGCTTGTAAAGTTGCCGACAAAAGTCAGATATAATTCGAAGAGTGGTTAGGCTTCAAAGTGCCAGGAAATTCTATCAAATCTATCTTTTAAAATAGATGGACTCCTTCCATAATTATATAACCAACGAAACAACCCTTAAGATGCTTTAGGTCTTTTCCTACTCGGACAGCTACCCTATTGGCACAAAAGGATTTCCTATTTGAATATATATATATTACAGAATTGTACAGCAATCAGAATATCGTAAAATGTCATAGAAATATTGTATAATTTAGTGTACTAATACAGTCAGGTTAATGAATCAAATATCAAGAATAAAAATAATAATGTTTCATAAATCTAATCATCAAATTTGTGTTTTGAAAGTCCTGATACAAATTTGAAGGGAAACGTGGGATCAAAAGACTTTTTAACGCGTGACCACGTTGAAAAGTCGATTTTTCTGTGACATAATGATTTTTTAAATTTAATATTTTTTAGTATTTGAACTAGTTTCTTTATAAGCTCGTTCAACTTACATTTCTGAATCTATATTTTAGACACTTTTACTGAATTTTATAATTGAATTTACTATAGGTTATTTTTTATACTATGTTAAATTCTAATCTTTAATTGAATTTTCTCACCAAAATATCATAAGTTAAAATATAGTGGATATTTTTTGCCCCAATTTTGCATAATAATTTCTCAATGTGTTCTACAGATCATGAATTCTATAATAAGGTAATCTATGCTTTTTGAATTAACTTATAGTTCTTTCAATACTTCATAATGTGAAAAGAAAATTGAAAACTCCATGGTATTTATGAGTTGATCCTCAATATTTAAAAAAATGAATAAAAATACATCATTTTTTTATTTCAGGAATTACATAATTCATTTCTTATGTATCTGCAAAAACTTAGCAACAACTTAGGAGGTTTAACAAATAACAAATCATTTGTTAAACCTCCAATTTAGTAGATTTTTGTTTTATACTTCAATTCACCCTTCCTCCCCCCATTTTTCTCCTTCTGCTGTTGTTGTTGGAAAAATTCTTTTGCTTCTTATTTAGTATATTTTGTTTTCAAAATTTTTTTCCAATCTTTTTTATTCAAATATTCAAGAATATGACTATTTTCGAACGGTTTTCGAAAATTTCATTCAGAACGTACTCACATACCTTAATATAAGCCTAAAATCTTCTACACCGCCCCCAATAGATTCCAAATATTTTCTGACATTCTTGGAATGGGAGAACGAACGATCCAAAAAAGAAATTGTGATCTTAAACAGTCGTGCATCCCCCCTCAGACGATATATCTATACCTAAATATGTATCAGTAGACGAAAACAAACAGAAAGAACCGGGAATGGAGCCAATATCGTAAATTTCGAATTGTAAATAACAGACGCAACTCTACTCCGCGAACCAGTTAGCATACTATTCATGGGAGTCTACCCTTTCCTCCCTTGGCTCGGCCCTTCTTTATCCTCCGTCCACCCTTCGGTGACCCCCTCAAGCTATCTCCCACTCCAAAATCGCCATAAGACATCCTATAACGACCTTCAGTACGTCAAATTTTGCAAAATGTTCCATATTCTATTTAAAAGAAAAGACAGACAATAGCCGGAAGAATATTTCGGGATGGTCCAAAATATCGGTAGACGGTCGCCGTTAGACATTTTATTTTTTGCTTCCGTTTAGAAGAATGAAGGACGCTTGCGATATTGATGTGAAATGCAAGTTGTAACTTTTGGCTTAAGGTTTGAAAAATGTGGATGTTATGGAATTTATGTTATTGATTTGTGGAACGATAAAGAGTAAAATTTCGTTCCGATTTATAATGTGAGCAAAACTAAAATTGTAAATGTATTTTTTGGTTTAAATAATGCATGCTTAGAATGAGAATTACCATAGGATGAACAGATTATAACAATATGATTAGAATGAAATTATACTGGATATATGAATGATTTGCCTTCTTATTCAAACGTAAAAAAGATTTATTATAATAAAACGCATTATAAATAAGTAAATAAAAATTATATATGTATTGTAAAATCTGACAGAATTAAAAAAAATAATTGAAATTTTAACTATGAAGAACTTAGTTAGAAGTACAATTTCCCGAGGTTTTACATAGCAATTCACTTACAAGAAATGAATATAATAAATTGCCTAAATCATCGTATAGAGGGTTATATTTGATCCGATATCAATTTAAAATTGAAGTAATAATAATTTCAGTCAAAAATTTTATTTAATTATAGATTTTTCCTCGTGAACTTGGTTAAGAACAAATAAACGGTTTTAAAAAAGAAGTTGCTTGCCTATAACAATATTAACCTCTTGATACATATTTATTTGAAACAACTTTTGCCCTTTAAGCACATCTAATTTTCTGAATATGTGAAGACAGAAGTTTTCAAGAAAGAATTTATTATCATTTTGAATATATACTGCTGAGTGATACTGAGATAAGACAATTAAAATAACAAAAAAGGATACGTAAATTCAAAAAACGAAATATTCTGATATGTCGAATTCCCTCAAAAAGGTAAACAATATTGTTTAGTTTTTTTTGAGAAAAGATTTAACATTTGAATAATTTATCGCTTACATAAAAATGTTACTAAAATAATTGAAATTATGTTGCCTGGTTTCATTCTGTGATTATCCAATTCAATATCCAAATTAATTTGCCATTAACCCATCGAGCGTCGGCTGTCTAGCGCAAGTTTGTTCTTGCGCGGTCAAAATAAAGGTTGAACACAATTTACAAGAGAAGAAATTGTCAGGACGTTCCTAAACCGGCATGGTGTGTTTTGCTTTCCCCCGAGCAGTAACAGCGGGGGGTAATCTACCCCGCTTTTTAACAATAATACCACCCGAAATGCGAGGAATCGTGTGTCCCAGGGAACAGAGTGACAATTTGAGTCGTAAATCTGTCGAAGCACGACAATTACCGGGCGGTTTTTCAGATAAGAATTTGGTTTTCGCTCTGAGAACTAAGATCTTCTCTTTTAATTTGTAATGTTTTCAGAAAATATAATTTGTTCAAAAATAAATTTAAAAAATCCAGCAATATGATTTTATAAATTTGTGTAAAAAATTGAAAAAAATGTTTAATGAATTATTTAGAGGAATTATTATTCATCAAATTGCATTACGAACATAATACTTTCTTTTTGCCAACACTCAGAGAATCTTACTTAGTTTTTCCCGATATTTAGTTTTAAGCATTTTGCTGGCATATTTGGCATTGGAAATTAAAATAAAAGGATATATATGGTACACTGATTAAAATAGAATATAAAAAATTTATTAATATTTTTTAATACTTAATATTAAAAATACTACGTTCATTTTTGAAAATATATAGCTGTTATCAAAAATTTTAAAATAAAAATGTGGAAATTTTTTTCAATTTTTTTTAATAAAACAATCTTTTGTCAATGTATAGCAAGTAAATATTTTAGTAATAATATGTTTATTAAAATATTATTAATTTGGATATTTTTGACTTATTATCTTATTTTGAAATAATTAAGATGTAAGTTGAGATAATAAGTTTTTAAAGTTAATTTTAATATTGAAATAAGAAAAAATAATAAAGCATCCATTTGTGAAAATGGCTTATATCGTTTAAAAATTATCATTTCATTCTTATTTTTAGTAGGTGAATATTTTGAATGTCAATTTATTATATCATTCTTAAACTTGTCCCAATTATTTGTAAAAATTACTCACAGTTTGCACAGTAATATTTTCATAAATCCATGCATTTCTCTGCCAACAAATATTGCTAAAAACCTTTTCTTTATTTAACTTACGCAATGGAATCAAAATTTCAATTGTATCCACTTTATTAAATTACAACATTATGAATTTTTGTGAAACTTCATAAATTGTGAAATCTTGTAGATAAAAAGGAGACAGCTGCAAGTATCGACCAATTAAAAATTACCCCTTTCAGAACGTTTCTTCCATGTTCATCGTGCTTGGATAATTTCAAAAATTTCATTTACAATATTTCTCTGCATGTGAATTTCAAAAGATGGATGCTCAATAAAATAATAATAATAAACACTTTAGAGTACGTAATCATAACTTCAGCAAAAACCGTGAGTGAAAAATTAGGTTTTTAGTTCATTGAAATAATAAAAATAATTGCTACACATTTTAGTCCATTAATTAAAACAAACAAAAATTATAGATATTAATGAATCTATAATAGTTTTGCCAGTTTGTGAAGGATGATCAGAGTTTTTCATTTAAGTGATTTTTACTTCCAGTCATAAAACTCAGATGGGAGAAAAGTGGCTTAAAAATGGCAATACAAAAATTTGAATATTGTGCTAAATCATAATTAATTTATATATAAAGATAAATACAGAGGATCGTGAATTTTTTATTATAGAATTAATTGGTAAAATCTGGGTTTGGGAATCATGTTGCTGTGGTAAAGCAGCAAGTTATTGGTGGTCTAGTCATAGATGTATCATCGGAGTTCTCTTGATGTTAAAATCTTCTTATCATTTGTAATTATTTTTTTATCAAAGCAAAAATAATATTCACAAATATCTTTTAAAAATTTAAAAGCTAATATTTTCGTAAATTATTAATTCTTAAAGCATGTTAAAAATTTTAATTAAAAATTTTCCGGTGTAACTCTAAAAAAAATAAATTAACTAATTGGAAATTTGTGTATTAATTTATCTAATTGAAATATATTTTACATCAATCGTGCAGATAATAAATTTTTTATTTTTCGCTTACAGATTTTTGTTGATGCCAAAAAACCTCATCCCAATAATAATACCATGTTCTGGCATGATAAAAAGGTCTTTCACAAGAGGGCAAAGGGATCTCTAAATAAATCCGTTATCACTTTTATTTGCCTCTGCTTTCATATTGATCACATGGTCAAATTCTAATTTCTCATTGGTATTTTTATAACAGTTTGACTTATGTAATCATTCAATAGGATTCTTATTTTTAGATTTTAATTCCAAAGGTTATTAATTTTTCCTGGCTATAATTTTCTTTTTGAAAGGTCTAGAAACTCGAGTGAAGTGCACTGCTTAGGGAACTTGAGTTGACCTTACGAATATTTTTTAATTAAATAAGTGTTGATTACCTTTATGAAATATATATCATCAAGCTTTTTTATTATATTACTGAAATTTACTATTGATTTCTTGCACTAAATTTAATTAACATTATATTTATGCGAAAATTGTTGAGCTTAATATGGATTTAAATTCTAACGATTCTGACTGTGATGAATTAATTTTATCTTCTGAAGATTAATACTCTAAATCGGAAAGTGAATCTGATGATGATACTTTAAATGCAGCTCGCTGTAGGTGTCCTATTGGCTGGCAAGGACCTTCCAATGCTCCTCCAAATTTTCAATTTACTTCGACTCTTAGTATCAGTGCATGGGTAAAAAAATTTCCCTTGGGATTTAGATGATTCGATGATGTTTTTCAGAATTTTTTTTCGTAACACAGTGATAAATTACATTATGGAAGAAGCAAATAAATGTGTTGAAGCCTTTTTCAACAAATCCAATTTGACAACATCCTTGAAAGTATTAAATTGGAAAAATACAGATATAAAAAAAACTACATCTACTTTTTGGTTTCCTTTTACGGCAAGGAATAATGCCCAAATCTGCTGAAACATGGTACTACAGTATAAGATCTATTTTAAGCACAACTTTCTTGTTATTTTATTAGGCTTAAAATTTCTTCTAGACGACATTTTAAAATATTTATATGGTACTGATTATCAGCAGCAATGTTACAGATATATAAAAACACTGTAATTTTTAATTTTTAATTTGTAATGGCATTTTTTTACTTTAATTTTTAAGCATGCATGTAAATCAGTACTCATGATTAAGTTCTGAATTCGCAGCCTTGTAATAGGTTTAAATAGAATGTATGTAATTCAGCCTTTATTGCATTTGTTTAATTTCATTAATATCTAAGACTAACTTTGTTTTAATGCAAAGTATTAATTGTAATTGGATATTTATTCATTATTAATTATTATTAATATTATTAATTATTATTAATATTATTGAGTATTAATATTATTCATTATT
>JAOUZG010032859.1:10394248-10433420 GCA_026289955.1 Argiope argentata | reverse complement strand
TATATATATATATATATATATATATATATATATATATATATATATATATATATATACTTCTTTCATATACTAAACTTTTTTAATAATCCGCATTATTTCTGTGTATTTTTTTTTTCATTTATGCTTTTAGAAGTCCATCACAAGACACAAAACTTCCTCTCATATGAATTTGGTTTGATTTTTTATAGAGATTTCACATATATATTTATAATAGAAATGTATATTTGAAATACATAGTTTAAAAAAAATGTTTTTATATTTATAATTTTTTATAAAAATAAAAATATTTCTTTTCTTTTTTTATTATTTTCTTTATATTATAAATATATATAATTTCCAAAAAAATATTTTTTATATTTATAAAAGAAACAGTTTTTTTTCCATCTGCCCCCCTCCTCCCGAAAAGAAAGAAAACTATGATTTGCGCAAAAGTAGTAAATAACGCATGCATTAACTTAGTAAAATAAAAAATAATATTAAACAGTAAAAAAAAGAACTATAGTTATCTAGATACATTAAATAAAAGCATTTATAAAAAGAATTAACAACATTTTTACTAAAGTTAAGTTTAAAAAGTCAACAATAAATAAATAATTATATCCAAAAATTTTCAAATTTGTCTTCCCTTGCGTAGTAAATGCTTGCCCAAATTCTACATACAAAGTTTAAGCAATAGTTACAATGACATTTATTTATAAATATTTTTGTCGCTAATTAATTGGGATGAAAACAAATTAATAAGGTTTTTTATAAATAAATATATAAGGTTTTTTTTAATTAATAAGAGTATTATTAACAGTTCAAACGTGATTTTTTAATATTTCATTAGACAAATACAGAAAATTCAAACCCGCTTTTGAAAACTCGCTTTTTTTTAATAAACTATTATACATAATTATGGCATGTAAATATGAGAGTTTCCCTATCTGTAATAAGTATAATAGTTTTTTTTTTTGGATTCGAAATGAAATATTGAAAGAAAGAATGAAGTATACAGCTCATATCACCAATCGGTCCTGTTATCGCGAATTCTTACAAGAAAGTGATGTCCTATTCTCAGGGGGGATTTCCTATTCCCCTAATTGGAGGGACCACCCGCATTCTAACAGCCAGCGGAAACCAGAAAATGAGCTCTAACAAGCCGATCTCCCACCTCGTTTATTACACTTTCGGGGGGAAAGCAATGGCGACTTTCTACGGGGAAGCCGTGTTAAGAGATATTTGCGGGTGGAGACTTTCTACGTTCCTGGCGGTTTTAAAGCGACTCGTTGGAGAGGATTTCTACGTTCCTGCCGGTTTTCAAGAGACACCCTGGAGCGACTTTCTACGTTCCAGCCGCTTGAAGGGTTAAATATAAGTTGGTAAGAAGTGGATAACAAAGCTGGCTGATTACAATTAAGACCTGTGTTTAATCAGTATCCAATTTATAAAAATTGGATATTTCTTTTTTAAAGACATTCGTTCCTTAATTTATTTTAAAATGTCAATCAAATCATCAACTATTGAATGATTTGTTCCATGATCACTTTCCGTCTGAAAGTTTCTTTTTTTACAAAAACAGTGATCTGATAGTCTAGAATGCTCTCTAATTTTGTCATTTTTTTTTTCAAAATTTGAAATGTTGCATATATGCAGGGTGGTTATAGTTAAAGTTCCACTTTGAAATGGTTATAAAAATAAAACTAACAATCCAAATGTTATTAAACTTGGTAATAGTTTAAAGAGGGTCATGAGAATTTTTTTCAAGCCTAAAAAATTCAAAAATTCACCACTGGGGGGGATTGGCGTGGTATGCAATATTGTTAAGCAAAATAGGATTTAAAGACATCGTTTTAAAATGTGTTTAATTGTTTCTGACATTTGTTACAAAGCATGTTAATTGTGGCTTCTACCATTTTGTGAAAGCAAGTTAAATTGTGTTTCTGCATTCTTAACAGTAGCTCCTAGCATATAAGGAGGAATGTTAGGCATACGTTGAAATATCGAATGCTTCAATTCCGCCAAATTGTTTAGATTATCAACATAAACAGTGCTTTCGAAATAATACACATTCAACCTGCTTTTTTAACACAATTTAGGTCGGCGTTCTAGCAGAGGTAGCGCGTCTTCCTCAGGATCTGGGAGTCCAGGATTGGAGCTCCGGTTCGGGCATCGTTGTTTTTCTGTGTTCTATCTGTGAGATGTATGAATGTAACTCTGTAAAAAGGTATTGGACAAGCGAATGTGTGTATGTGTCATCTTCGTATGAGCTTCTGCCCTCGGGTGACCAGGAGTCTATACCCTAAGAAGCTACTGCACCCCTCATTCCATTGTAAAGCGGACACGAGATCAGCATCAACAATAACACGCTTCAGTTAAACGCAATCGAAACCAATGTCTTCATGTCGTAATTTTCTAAGTAATATTGATGCAGCACCATTTCACTCATGGAAATGTTTTTAGGGGAGGGTCATTGACCTACTTTCATTATTAAACTAATAATATAATTTTTGGTCAATTATATTTTCTTTTATATTTCAAAGTGATACTTTAATTATAACCTCCTGCTCTATAGATAACGTGAGAGATGCTGTTAAGAAGGAATATTTTATTAAATATATCATTATAAGAATCATTGAAGAAATATATAATTATTTTAATCAAGGATACAGATCTGTACATTACGCATTTTTCCTCCAAGGAAGGGACTTATGTTAAATTTGAAAGTAAACCTTTTTTTTTTTCAACAAACAAAAAATGTCGCCTTGATTGATTCCAATAAATTTCATCTTTGAGACTAAAGAAATCTCACAATTCCCTTCGCAGGCCACAACGCTCTTATAATAAATTAGGAATAAGCTCGGAATAGAAATATTTTTTTGCCGATCACTGCAAAGCGGATAATATAAAAAAAATTGTGTATAAGACTTTTTTTCCTACGTCATTATATCTAACTAAGATTCCTCAAAAGATAAGAAAGGGCTTAAATAAATAATCAGTGGTCGAGCATTTTTTTCTTCCTTTTTTCCCATCTTTTTCCATAATCTACTTCAATCAGATGCTGATGGCGATGAAATTTACTCTTTATCGATATAAAACAATCTTTTCCTTTTGAAAAAATTAAGCGTCTCTTCAAAAAAACCATAGAGCCCTCTTCTTTTTTTTTCTCTCCCGATGCTAGTGAACCTCTGAGGGCTTCATTTTCCAAGTCACTAATCAAAGTGAATCCGTGTTTGATGGCCTCTGCGAATGAACCTCGTCTTTCAAGATTAATTTCTTGAAGAGTTTCTTTCATTTCTTCAACATTCTTAATTTCCGGAGAAAAGACTTAATTTTGAAAAATATTTGCCGAGATGGGCACTTTTTTTTTATCTCTATCTCTTCAATTTCAAAAAGGGAATATGAGTTGGAATGGGAGAGTAAAGAAAAAAAAATGAAATATTTAAATGGCAGGAAAAAGTCATCTTTCTTTTTTTAATACGCTTGATGACAGGAAAATGAAATATTACTTTGTCCTACCACATTCTGGAAATTTTCGTGTAGGTGGAAATGATATTAAAAAAGAGGATTATGAAATACTTCGGATACTTTCATTGCTTTTCGCTACATTATTAATAGTTTTCGCTTAATGGATGAAACATAATTAAGTGATTTTTTTATGTGTTTGTGCAATTTTGTACATTCTATTAATATTTTGTGTTTTAGTTTTATTTTTGCTTATGCATATAGTTAGACTTTAAAAGATAATTTTAAATTAAGATTAGTTCATAGTTAATAAACTTATTAAATATTTTTTTAAATAACAAAGACAATCTTACAGCTTATCATTCCTGTACAAGAAAAATATGGATTGAGAAAAAATGCATGCTTCTTTATTATTATTTTCCTGAATTTGCAATATTTATGGAAACTTCTCCAGCTATTTATTTTGTTATTATTTTAATCAGTAAATGCTGAGATCTTCTTGTTTCTTTAATCAATACTATGATCATTTTATTAATATTAGCTTAATTAGATTATTTGGACAAGCATAAACGTCAATTATTTTCAACCTTTTTATTTAATATAAACATATTAAGAGCCAATTAAATGTTTGTCTAATTCATTTTATTTTTTCCTTTTACATTTATATGTTTTATGCCGTTTGTAGTTGTTATTAGTGGCAATTGCCATGGACAAGTTTCGCCGCGGTTTTAATCCGAAAGGAGATTCTTTTGTTTTAAAGTAGCGCCAATTATGGCCAAGAGTACGACTTCTGCTACTCGCTCATCATATCCGCTTGCACAGCTCCTTTTTACAGGGGGGCACATTCATGCTTCTTACAGATAGAACAGAGAAAAACCACCATGCCCGAAACGGAATTTGAACCCGTGACGCCAGCTTTCAGGAAAGACACACTACCTCTTTGCCAGGACGCCGGATATTTAACGCTAAATTTGATAGGATTTTTCTCTCTATTAAATATTATATATACATTTATATTTTCATTCTTTACTATTTAACTTTTTACATTCATTTATGACACTAATGAATTATTATTTGGTTTAATCGTTGATATTTGATGTATTATTTATGAACTGGAATTCGCTTGATAATTCGTCAATTTATACATTTTATTCTGATTTATCCATTTTCCTTCAATAAAATGTGTTCTCTTATTTATGTGTTATAAAATGTGCCATCTTCTTTCTTATGTGTTTTGAAAATGTTTTTCTGTAGTTTTGCAGATTTATTGTAGAAAAGGTTATTACACATTGGTTTAGTTAAATATGTATAAATTGTATGGAACTTCTGCTGTGCCACGAAATAAGCATATTACATTCAACAAAAAAAATGAATACCAAGAACAAAGCACTTGGCTTATTGGATAGCATCGACTTCCATTTTCAAGACTAGTATGAAGCCTTAAAATGCTTTCTACTTGGCATAAAAGTACTTATTCTATACATGGTGACCGGTAAAATCATTTTCAGCTCTATAAATTTGTTACGGTGCCTCATAAAGCTAGGGACGTAACATATAACAAAAGTAAAGTGATTATTCTGAATCAATAAGAAAAGTAACGTCAAAATGACAAAATAAGAAAATTTTATTTAATAATATGTACACACATGCTAATTAGAATTTTAACCCTAGAAAGGGAACCTTTAAAAAACTAACAAGAATGAAAACCATTCGTCCCCTAGACGAAATGTATTTAAAATCAATTTTTAAAGCTAATTTAGATAAAAGCTAACTACCTGCAGCTGATTTCATAACTATCGATTGCCAAATAGGATAAAAATATTATTTATTTATTTTCGAAGGAGTCTTTACACATATATGCGTGATATCCTCTGCACATTGCTCTTGAACATAAAAAACATAAATTGCGCATCATTCTGTGCAAATTATATGGGCAAAATGAACATTTTTTCTTCTTTTTTTTTTTTTAATTTCGCGTTGTTCAGGTCGTTGAATGTTTAAATTCCATTTTAGAAGTTCACTTATAGTAGTCCTTGTTGATCGGGGCAAAGTTGATATGTTGAGACGCTTCTGCATCCATGGAGCAAGAAGAACTTCAATAAAATTTTCATCTTCCAATTCATTTTCAGAAGTAGAATTATCTTCCTCACTTAGTTCTTTCAATAATTCACGGATAGCTTCTGCCTTGCCCCATAAATTTTCTCCGTGAAAACGCTTCGAAATCTCCAAACATGTACAGAAATACCTTCTTGATACTAACGGGACAGATAACCATTCGTCCCTGAGACGACTATTGTTCTGGATATACTACAAATAGAAATATTTCGGGGAAAAGGAATGTCCTCATCCGTAGTTCCCAAGGTCAGATAAAGGTACTGAGTAGAACGATTCATTTACCGTTATAGGGGAAGAATAGTCAAAGTTATTTCGTAAGCGTTCGTCCAGAAGACGAATGGTTAGCATTCTTGGGTTTTAAATTGAAATGGATCCCAATTTTAATTAAACTAAAACTCTAGTGTTATGGAATGAAAACTAAGTCAAATATGTAGAAATAAGATAACAAATATATGATAAATTTTTATTTTTGTGGATAAAAAAGCTAAAATTTTAAAATTTTAATACTAAATGTATTGTTATCACGAATTTCTGTCATTGCTTCTCAGTGCAATGAGTATGTCACAGTTTGAACGATGAATTTAGCGACAATGAATACCCTCTATGGTTCAAGAACCAAGAAAGTAGCTCTTTAGGATTCGAGTTCAGACGCTTGCTTGAAAACGTTCAAATATCTGACACGGGACATATAAAAGCTGCCGTTCACAGATGAGAGCATCCGAATCAGCTGATTTGAATTGAACTGAATTATTGAGCGATGTATCTGTGAGTTCTCTATGTTTTTTTATTTATAAATTATTAAAGAAGCATGGAGATGTATATTGAAAAAGGAAATGAGAAACAAAAAACATCGATAGAAAATATTTTGGGTTTTTTGGAACAAATTGATTCTTAATTGCAAAGAATGCAAATGAAATATATTATAAGAAATTCATAAATATTCGAGTAATGAAATATACACTCCAATATTTGTTAAAATTCATAGAAAATATTATTTTTTTTAAATTCAATATCATAGTTTAATCGTCCACATAAACTTCTTTAATATGCAAGACTTTCCTAGCAAGACTAGAGGCGGTTTTTTTTGTCCAAATGTATATAATCAAGGCTTCTATAGTCGGAATATGAAATTTGTTTCATTCCACTCTTTAATTTTAAGTGGAAATATTAAAATATTCCCTAACAAAAACAAACTATTCCACAGACACTATGAATTTCTTTTATTTTTTTAACACTTCTTAGCTGTTCTTGAATAAAAAAAGAATTTTGCTGTTCATTCCAATAATAATAATAATAATAATATAAAAACAATTTTTTAAAATCAATCACTACCTATGTTATTAGGAAAAAATTTATTTTAGTTACTTTTTAGTAAATATTAACCGTTGTTGTTCTCGTGCTCCATTTTACAACGGAAGGAAGGGTGCAGTAGCTTATGCGGCTGCGGACCCTTGAGCACAAGAGGACAGATTTCTGGCGGGTGCGAACACGCAACCCAATGAATGCGAATTCAACGTCATGCCAACGAGCTTATCAGGGTATAACAATTACAATTACTAAAAATAGTTGATCAAAAAATTATACTAGCATTAAATATCCAATTTAAGATTCAAGGCCAATTGTGACAACGCAAAAGGAGGGAATTTTCTACATCAGTTGGGGTAAAGCAGTACAGATTAGAAGTTTCTAATTTTATTTATTCTGTGTAATTTTAATTCGAAAGTATTTCAAAATGAATAGGAAAAATCAATTAATTAACAATGTTTAATTTTAAATACTTCAAACATTATGAAAATAAGCAGAATCTTTTAAAATAGTTGACCGAAAGCATGATAGACCTAACCCCACTAATGTGTGAAAAAAAATTGTATTCGTTACTTATTTGTCGGCGGGAAATGGAAGATTTCTTACTATAAAGTTAATTTTTAATTAATTATTAAAAATTAAAAAAACTGTATTAACATAACATAAAAAGAGTTACTTGTATTTGATTGGATGAATAAAAAGTATTGAAAATTTGAACAAGATATTTATATATAAGAGAAAATATCAAATAGCACTAGAAATTACTACAGTTTTTAAAAAATAATATTTAGTTATTCGTTAATAAATAAACGTTTTATCTTCTTAAATAATGAAATAGTACAATAATATAATACAAAAAGAACGCATCCATATTTTGAATCATCATCCAAAATCACTAAAATTTTGGCTCAAAAACTTCTCAAATTTTATACACGAAAAAATAAAATTAAAATAAAATTCCTTATTAGTTACCCGACACGCAAGGCACCAAACAAGATATTTATATATAGGAGAAAATTTCATGCAACCACTAGGAATTTCTGCAATTTTTTTTTACAATAATTAGTTCTCCGTAAATAAATAAAGAATTTTACTCTTCTTAAATAATAAAAAAGTAAAATAATATAATACAAAAAGAACTCATCCATATTTTCAATCATCATTCAAAGTCACTAAAGTGTTGGGTCGAAAATTGCCAAATTTTATACACGAAAAAATACCGTTAAAATAAAATTCCTTATTAGTTACCCGACACGCAAGGCACCAAACAAGATATTTATATATAGGAGAAAATTTCATGCAACCACTAGGAATTTCTGCAATTTTTTTTACAATAATTAGTTCTCCGTGAATAACTAAAGAATTTTACTCTTCTTAAATAATAAAAAAGTAAAATAATATAATACAAAAAGAACTCATCCATATTTTCAATCATCATTCAAAGTCACTAAAGTGTTGGGTCAAAAATTGCCAAATTTTATACACGAAAAAATATCGTTAAAATAAAATTCCTTATTAGTTACCCGACACGCAAGGCACCAAACCATCTCCACGATTCGCGTGTCCCGAATTTGATTTAAATTCATTACACACAAATCAAATCTGTGTTAAAGTAAGTTTTGAGCTCTTGTGTACCTTGGTAATTTTCTTAATTTGTCTTTACGTCGTTAGCTTTTCTGCGAAGTATTGAGTCAATTTCAGAAGGCCGCGTAGCCGCAATCAAAGTAAATGGAAGTTTTTATTCCCTTATTTGCATCTTCAACTCGAGATACCATGGGAGGGAACTAATTTAATATCTTCGAATAGCTTTGTAAGTAATGGTTAAATCTGACAATCCGGAATTGAATTAAGAGCCCGAGGGAGTTTTCAAATATCTGGCGGATTTCTTAAACGAAAACAAATAGTGGCATCTTGTCTACAGCACTTACCTCATGGGATTGCTGATTAAATTTGTATATTAAATTTACAAAGTATCTGAATGTATTCACGTGAAACTAATTAGAGATTTTTAAAATTCAATTTTAATGGCATTTAAGTGGAAATAATTATAAAATTCAACACGTCAAAATTTTGTATAGTAAAATTGCTGTAGGCCATATAAGGTAAACGCATGTAAAACCCTTAAAAGGGCAAATTTAAAGAAATAAAAAAATTAAAATTTTTACAAATTATATATATATATATATATATATATATATATATATATATATATATATAAACAGAATTTGAGAAAATATTACATACAATAATGAGATATATTGTTATATATTACTGTCTTGCACATTTATTTTTAAATATGCAAATATGTTATAGAAAATGGCAAACGATTTTCAAATGAAAGCACTAATAAACATCTTTTTTAGGCATTTTTTTCGTTTGCTACATTAAAGTGTACAAATTTTGTGTGCAAGGTTTAATTACACTGTTCAAAATAATTAGGTCAAATTGTGAATTCAGCATGAAACTACTCTATAAGTGACAATTTTTTTAAACAAACTAAAAAATAAAAGATTCTATTTATAACGTTTACAAAGTTTGGGATATGCCAATTTTTCGAAAACTGACAATAGGTGAATTGTCATTCGGAGAGAACATGTACTCGAAATAATCCTACATTAGTGCATACAAGTGTGCGATTTCATGAAAGCGAAATGAAGGTCTGGACTGGCTTTTGTACCGACCTGTGCATCATCAGAAATTGATTACTTTTGACTCAGCAATATACAAATGATATAATCAGACCTGGTCATTTACATTGCCGCAATTCCGAATAGTGTAGTTTTTTAGTTAACGTCCCGTTGTAAAGCAATACTAGTGTCATTTGGTACGCACCTTATAATTTTGCACCACAATCAGAGGACGAGGATGCTTAATGAACCGGCTCCTATCTATGCACCACAGCACAGCACACCAGTGGGAGGACGTTTGGCCTGATTTAACTATCGTTCAGTGGATCCCTGACACCACGCACTCTTCTGTGGAATCAGATATCGAACTTGAAACCTACAGCTCACACGCCTTATCACCAGCCACCGCGGCTTCCACAATCACGGATAAGTTCATTCTCGCTGATTATAACGTTAAGACACATCGTTATCGGGTGGTGGAAAATTTTCTCTGAGGCGAATAAATTCTGCGAATGGATTAACCGGCAAATGAGATTTGAACCCAATAGAACCCATTTTCACATTTTGGGAAGAAAAGTTGCAAGTTTCTCATCACCTTCACAAACAATTCAGCAGATGGAAAGCTCTTTTCTACATATATCGGAGACAAAGCCCAATCTATTATTGATAACTTTCTTTAATTAATGCCACGTAAGTGCGCGGTATTGTTTTGGGTAGGAGAAACCATACTCCTTACTAAAACTCCCTTCTATAAAAAAAATCACTTTTTGGTTTATTTGTATATTATGCAGGAATTGAATATTTTTTAAAATTTTAAATCCCAATATCAGCTATAAAATTCAACTATACTTTGTCCGTGGTTCCTTTTCTTTTTCTGATCTCTAACAGCATCTATACATAATAAATTAGTCACGAAAACATTTCCTCATCCGCAGTGTATGTCCAAATTCATAATATTCCCTCATGGAATTGATAATGTATAGATGAAAATAATTAGGTACAGATTTATAATTTATAAAGTACCGATAAAAACAATTAGGTACAGATTTATACCTTAAAAGGTACCGATAAAAACAATTAGGTACAGATTTATACCTTAAAAGGTACCGATAAAAACAATTAGGTACAGATTTATTTACTATATAATCAATATCCTTATTCCTTGTAATATTTGTAATAAAACAGAATGTAATCAGTTGACAAAAATTTTGAATGCAATTAATGCAGCGTGCATGATGGGCACCGTTTTAGATGCAGGCTGTAAACAACATGAATAATATTTATGAAAAAGTGAATAATTAGGAAATTTATACTTATTCATTTAGGTTTAAATGTTAATCCTGAATGAAAATAATGTAGTATAAATCAATTTTGTGAGCATTTATTCCATATGATAAGTACTAAAACTATGTACTTGAGGTGGGTTTTTTAATTATAGTTTTGCTTTAAAAACCTCAACCAGTTTTTAGGATGAAATGAAACGATTTTTTTTTTGCATTAACAAAATAGCTTATTAATTAATATATGAATATATTTAATAGAGATTTGCTATATTTCAGTTCATTTAGTAACCATTTCCATTTCATTTAGCCTCTAAAGGTTATTTGCTAAAATAAAAGAATAAAGGTACTATTACTATATATAATTACTATTACTATATATAAAATAAAAGAATAAAGATACTAATACTATTTATAATTCTTCAGATATATTTTTTTCAATGCCAGCATTGATTATAGTCTAAAGGTATCAAGCCAATAATGTGGATAATAGGTTACGAAAAATTCCTACCAAGATCCAATAAATTCCGACGGTGGATTAAAAGACTTGCTTCCTAGCGTTCACTTGGCGAAGGAAAGTGAACGCTCTTTAAGATTCGCCAATTCTGGATGCCAGGCTTGATAGTTACATGTTTGTCATATATGCCAACCCAGTTATGAGGTTCAAACAGAAAGTCAAGACCATTTAGTTATATAAAATGAAAATACTGAGAAAAAATTCTTTTATATATCTGAAGTTTTCTTACCTATACATAATCAATTTCTACATTTAATCTTGAAATTTATTAGTGACAATATGAACGGGAAGTTTAATAGCCTCAAGAGATCTGATTATTTTTTCTATAATCTCTTTTCTAATTGATTTGATTTGATTTTTTTATGTTAATAAATTATATAAAATTTATTTTAGCTAGTCGATTGATATTTAGAATAATATAGTCTGTCAGCCTATCATATAACTGACGCATTTGATTTGGAATGAAACGCATTTCTAAAAATAAGATGACGAAGGCTATGGGTAAAATTTTATATATGTAGATTGTTGCGTTTTAAGAATTTCCTTATTTTTCTAAAAATGGGGCAATTAAGATAGATATATAACTTTTTAAAATGTTTTGGTGAGAAATTCAATAGAAATCAATAATTTAGATGAAGCATATCAAGTTTAGTCTATAAAGCATTTTCAATATTTTAATTATCATTTTTACAAAAGAAAGATTTGGAGGAAATACATAACTACGAAAATATTTCTTCCACTATGACAAGTTTAAAACATGAATGACATCAAAATTTACAATGGAACAACAACTTTACAATGAAGCTACAGCATTGTAAAGCTGCGGCTTTAACACGTAAGGATATTAGTTGTATAAAGTAAATTGATCATGCCTTTTGATTTACAGTTTTCTAATAATTTATTTGATATGAATCTATTAAGAATAATATTAAATAAAAAATAAAGTTCAAAAATATACCAGAACATTAAAAATCTTAAATAAAGGATATTTTGGCTATGTCTTAGAGGTCAGACGAATCGGTATGTGTGCAGATCTTTTTTAGCATAACTCCAGATTTTTAAATCAAACAAAAAGAGCAAAAATGAATCATAGATTATTAAAAAAACGAATTAAATAAGAATTAAATTGATTATCATCCGGCTAAATTTAAATAAATCCATAGCGATTTTTTTAAAAAAATTATTCTCTGTCACCTCTTAAGACCTTTCTCAATTGTGATTTTTAAATTAGAAATAAAAGAGGAAGCGTAAAGGATAAAAGAAAGAAAAAAAATATATGGTCGATAGTACTTCCCTAAGGACTTTTCATTAAACTAACGAAAGAAAATTCTTTGAGATAAGATCCAAGATTTTTTTTCGCAGAATATTAAATTATTTATCACCACATTTTATTTCGTGAGAAAAAAAACCCCTGTTATACCACAAACTCATATCGGTTAAATTGAAATTACCATATCAGTGGACCTCTTATTTTTATTTTATTCAAGCTTTCTTATCATGCTTAGGTCACTTAATAAAAAGATTGATTTTAATCGAGTTAGTTAAAAAAGACTAAGTACTTCCTAATTTTTTTTTTTCAACTTTGACTTTCAGGCAGCTAAAAGTGTTTCAACTGATATCTTATCAGAAAAACAGTTGGTTTTTTTATTGGTTCTATTTTTACAAATTTAGTTATTAATTTTTTAACAAATAAAATAATCATTTAATTTCTAATTTACTTATTAAAAGAACCAAAAATATCGTTCGATTTTATTTCTTATATATAAAATTTATCAAAAGACAATAACTTTTAGAGAAATCTTTTCCTAACAATACGTATCTATATATTTGATCTAACATCTGAAAAAAATATTTATAAATCAACCCTTTTTATTTATGTGCTTCATAATTAAAAATCTTTTATGGATAGAATTTCTTGAGAAATCTGAACACATGAATTATTAATACGTTTTTGTTTTTTTAATCCAGTTTATTTTAATCGAAGTCCGAACGTGGTGGTATTTGTCTGTCCCTTCATAATAATATGAATAATATGAGGTTGTATTCACATAATCATAATAATATGAGGTTGTATTCACATAATCATAATAATATGAGGTTGTATTCCCATAATCATAATAATATGAGGTTGTATTCACATAATCTTAATAATATGAGGTTGTATTCACATAATCAAAATAATATGAGGTTGTATTCACATAATCATAATAATATGAGGTTGTATTCACATAATCATAATTATATGAGGTTGTATTCATATAAATATGAATACAACCCCAGAAAACAATTAACGGCATTAGATGAGAAAATATTTAAAATTCATTCTTAATCTTCTTCAATGTATAGTAGTTTTACATATTGATCATTTTCTTTTATTATACTTCTTTTGCTTATCAGAGATTTTCTTTAAAGTACACCACTTAACCCCTTAATCTATATGTACGGGCATAGCTCCTAGAACATTGATTGATTCCAACGTAAATATCATGGACATAGCCTGTGGCACGATGATCGAGCCAAACATAATATCACTGGCATACATAATCGAGCCAAGCGTAAATATTATATTTTAGATATACAAAATAATTGTTATCAAATATCATACCTATCATAATTATTGTTTAAGGTTGTCATTACATATCAAATATCTCACAAAATTAAATCATTATAGCCTTATAAACAATATTTACATTTTGTAAGTCTTGCTTATACAACATAGGACAGATTTTTAGAACAGTGGAACAGGTCGAATTCAAAGCGACCTTGTTTATATTTTTGGCCTAATTTTTTGAAACTTAAATCGTAGGATAAGGGGTTAATATAAAAATTTCCGTAATGTGTATCAATCATGGTTATTCACATAATATACCGTCCGATTTTATCGCCAAATTTGAAGTCGTCGCCAATGAGTTGCTAAACCGCCAATTATGGTAATTAGGGCAATGATGTAATCCGTTGATCTTTATCGCCAAATTTAAATCCGTCGCCAATGAGTTACTAAACTGTTGGCGATCGTTTGCGAAGACGGTAAAATACGTAAGTACTGCAATAATTTAAGACATGAATATACACACCTTTACTGCATATGTAGTTAGAATAGGAATTCGAAATACATACGCAAAATGTTGCTAAGCATTGGGTATAAAATAAATAATTATTCGTTTAATTAATAAAAAAACATTGGTGACAATAATTTACGTGTACGTAGTACGCAATAAGTAAGGTGTACCATTTCCGAGAATTTGATTCAGAACAGGATCTGTTCTACAGTTAGACTACTATCTAATTCCATGAAATGATTTTTCAATTATATTATTCATTACGCATTATCATAGTTCATATCTTGGACAATATATCCTCAAATCTTGGTAATCAGTACATCAGCCAAATGCAGATCAATGATTTTCAACTACTTTGTACTTATCTCTTACAAAATTAGATTTTCTCTCTTTTTTCTAAACAGTTAATTTTTCTCTTGTTTAAGTTTCCAACGTTTGGTGATTTCTCATTAAAAATGCAAAATTAAATATAATTGAATTTGAACTTACGTAATTATTATTGCCAACTAGATGATAGTTGCTGCATGATAAAGCTATCCAGTTCTTGATGATTTTTCATCTTAAAATCCAGAAAAAAAAGGAAACAATAAATTAAGGGTAAATTTAGATGTAAATTATGAACGAGTATTAAAAAGATTCAGAAAAAGTTCTTACATTTATTTAAATATACAAGTTACTGCAAGAGTAAGTAAAAGAAGAACTAGTTCTGCAGGTTATAGAATTAGAAGATATTTGGTTGGAACAGTTCAGCAAGTCAGCACATTTTCTAATTCAGAAAAGGGTTAAGAATTTTGGGAAATTCTTGTGAAAGCAGATTCGAAGTATTTAACAAGCTGCAAAGTAAAATCAAACAAAATTCTTCTAGAATAAACAATTTAAGAAGATTTAAAAAATGGTTCAAAACATTAAAAATTTTTAAAATAAGAGACTTGATAGCATATTGTGAAAAATGTATTCTTTTATAAAAAAAGGACAAACTAATTTCATACTAATGATTCTTGTGTAATATAAAACGATATAATACACTACAATATGTAAATATATGATTTTTTGATATAAATATGTTTTTCTTCTTATGCATTGAAAATAAATTAATAATAAATGCATAATAATCCGTTTTGTTCCTACATATCTGTTACTTTTCTACATCCGATAAAAGATATTTAAAATCCAATGCAGTAAATTAAATTATAAGTCCTGTTTAAAATCTATCTACCCTCTTATCAATAATTAAGACTTAATATTAAAAAATAAAGCAGAACATATCATGAAATGTATATATTAAAAAAATGATTTCTGTTTTCTAAAAGTTATTTCATATTTTTAAAGAAATGGTAGTTTTTTTTATTTAAAAAGAATTCAGAAATCATATAGTTCTATGAACAAAATACTAATACAGAAATTCATCCTCGTAAGAGAATATAACAAAAAAAAATAATACTTTGATCCCCCGAAGAAAAATGGACATTTTGAAGAACTGAACTAAGCAACAGCATAGGTGAGAATTATGGTGGTTGTTTTAAAGGATGAGGATGGGATTAAGCATGCGAAAGGAGGACTGAACTCGCAACTTTAAGGTTTGTAGCTGCGTAACATAGCTACTAGATAAATTGACACTCGTCTCCTGTAGAATTTATCTGGCTTATGAGACTTTGACCACACACTCTCCCGCCAGTTAGTCGGTAGTGAAACGAACGATGCATTTGCACCAAGCGTATGGAAAGCATATGTGAGTTGCTGGTGCTGATATTTGCTGTTGTTTTTAATGTGCCGGAAGACTTTTGCTGCCGATAGAGGAAGCCATAACAGCTGTAGAAATTTGTTTATTCAAGATATCAAGTCACCATTTTATAGGATGCGGATAAGTTTGAATGTGTGGACCGAAGCAGAACTGGCAACGGTAGGGTTTGTAACCGCATAACATAGCTACAAAACAAAAGTGACACTCATGTATGTTAGATGTTGTCTGGTTTATGAGATTTTCACCACAAGTTTTAAGGGTAATTATAAGACAAGGTCAGCATTAACAAAAATCGGTGCACACGCAAACCATTACTCTTTAATTAAACAACATAAAGAACAAAATAGAGCACTGAGAGTCCATCTAGCAATACATTAACATCTCTAAGAGAAAGTTACCCATGACGACAGTGCGTAGCTTTTTATATTCTCCTATAAGAGATGAACATGTTCGTGAAATTTCTGAAGATCTTCGTTCCTTATAGGTTTAAAGAAAAGTTTATCCATTATTATAATTGCAATTATCATCACGAAGTGATTGCAATTCCAAGTGCCAAAGTTGAGGATTACTAAGTTGTCATCATTCAGTATTCTTTAAGAATCCTTCTGATCGTTGTAAAATAAGATAAACAAAAACGAGTTCAGTAAATAATGACCACACATATTTTTTGTTTTTTCAAAAATTATTCTTTAATTTTAATTTGTATGAATCATAATCATACATTTTCACATTTAAAATCGAAGTTCAAGATAGTATTGATAGTATATGTCTTTTACTATATATGAGAAGCTATTTTAGTAAAATATGAGATAAAAACCAGAATTAATTTTAAATATCAAATGAAATTTTGAAATCAGTGGCCAAAATTGCAAAATCGATGAAAACAAATCAACGAATTACACAACGAAAATTATAAATCAGCAAATCCATGATGAGATTAACTTTTCATAAATAAAAATTTTAATTGCTAAAAAAATCCCTTTATTTTTGTGCATGATATCATTTTATCTATATTAGTTATAAAAATCGTTAATTTTTTAATATATAATTATTCATATACGCTGACCTTCTGTATGGTATTTGCACACTCGATAAATTTATGCTAAACACTAACAGTTTTTATACCAATATGTTCTAAACCTCATTAGAATTGCAAATATTTATGACGAAGCCGCTAAAGCTCTTCCAAACAATTCCATGAATCTTTATTTCGTTATTAAAGCGAATCGCTAAAGTCTATAATGTATCAAAATTGCATGTCTAAAGAGATTTTTTCTTCTTTCGCTAAACAGTCTCCAACTAAAAGAAGAAACCTTTCTTTTCAATTATCTTTCAAAAAAAGCGAAAATGAGTCAAACGCGACACCAATCTTTACTTCGAAACAAAACCAAAACAAAGCTAATTATGATTTGTAACGATTGTCAGAATTGGTTTTCCGTAATTCGACAACAATGCAACGAAAAAAGCAGCCATACGCAGAAGGAAAAAATAAACAAACATAAAAGGAAAGAGGAAAAAAAAAAACGAACTCATTTAAATATTCGCAAGAGTTGCCACTCTCATAATAGAAGTCTTTTTGTTTATTTATCGTTTACTAGTGTCGCTAGCCCTAATCCTCTTTTATGAACTCAAACAAATACTCGTAACTAAAATAAAAAAAGAAAATGGCGACACAATAGGAAAGCTATGCTAATGCCCAAACGAGGTACACGCACTTAAAGTACTTCGAAAATGACCATCCACTTTCGACTAGCTTATGCTTAAAAGGACTTTTTCCGAATCATTAGCGACTAATGCCAGCATGTTCGAACAAGAACCGATAAATCGTTTGGCTTAAATGGCTGTGTGACACTTCAACAAGACCTCACAGTTAAGGTCTGAGAATTGTTAAGAGGAGGTTAATTTAATCTACTTGACTTCTTTCTTTTGGCTTTTGTGTCTTTTTAAGGGAGTATTGTAGTTATCCGTAATCGCATTATACGTTCTAGATTATTAAATTCTGTAGGAGGAAATGGTTTACAGAATATTGAATATATTAAAGCATGTAAAACTGCATTTATGATTTTTTTTCGTTTTCTTTTTACATGGTAATGTTTATAGGCTGAATATTATTGGTAAATTGTGTGACGTGCCATACATACAGCTTGATGTAAAAAATGTTAAGACTTCCCCTAAGTTTAAAAATACTGCTCAGATAAATATTTTCAAAGAAAATTTTATAAAATTTCTGATTAGATTTTTAATTAAAATATCAATGCTTAGCTTCAAAAACTTCAGGGTTCAAGATTCCTTTTTATTTCAGATTAATTTCTTCTAATTCGGTTTTTTAAGTATACAAATTTATTTTCGGGCTTTTTTCCATTAGTTAAATGAAATTTATGAAAATGATTTTAGGTATACTTTATAATAGTATATTTTATACTTTTAATCTTCACATTTATGTTGTTGTTGTTACTTATGGCACTTGCCTATTGTCAAGCCCCCTGCTGATGCAGTAATAGATTTAAGCTGAAAGGAGCGTCTCTTGTATTTTAAGTAGAACCAACTAGGGCCAAGACTTAGCTACACACTCACCACATGTGCTTGCACAGCCCCTTTTTACAGAGCGGGGGGAGGGCACAGTCACATATCTCACAGATAGAACACACAAAAAATCAACCATGCCCAAACCGGGACGCGAACCCAGGACTCCCAGAACACGAAGAAGATGTGTTACCTCTGTGCCAGAAAGCTGGCTAACGTTTATACACAAGAGCATTAAATATCAATAAATATCGTTTTTGCGTATAAATTAACATTGCAACAACCAAGACTAATATTTTAAATTAAAACTGAAAACTAACAAACTATGCTATAAGTTATTGAATCTCCTTTATTTAAAAATAGATGAATATATAAAAATATAGCCATATATATTAATACCCACTATTTGATTTAAATTTATGTAAGAATTATTTTTATTCCTTGTACTGAAAATATTCAAGATTAACCACATGGATTTATTACTAAAATCGTCCATTAATGAACGATATTCAATTAATTGAATAAAAAAAAACGATGCTACTCGGTTAGAATACATTTTTAACATTATGACAATAATATCATGAATTTTTGTTAAATTGAATTGAATTTTAGAATTTTTTAGTTGAATTTATAAAAAAATATAGCCATATCTCTTAATACTTACTATTTTATTTAAATTTATTGATGAATTATTTTTATTCCTTGATTTGAAAAATCCAAGATTAGGCTTGAAGTTTTATAACTAAATTTGGTAATTAGTGAACGATATTCAATTAACTATGTGAATGAAAACTTTTCCACTCTATACGCATAAATTTTGTAACAACAATATTACGATAATATCTTGGCGCTGTCAAAATAGTTGAATATATTAAAAAACCATTGCCCTATCTCTTAATACTTACTATTTGATTTAAATTGAATGATTACTTATTTTTATTCCTCGTTCTGTAAGGGTCCAAGATTAGGCTCGTAGTTTTATAACTAAAATCTTTCGTTAGTGAACGATATTCAATTAACTGCATAAATGAAAACTATTCCATTTTATTAACACATTTTTTGACAACATTATTATGATATTCTCGCGATGCTGTCAAACATTCAAGCAACATTCCCCTTTTAAGCAACATCTTAAAAGGGGATTCTATGATATATTATGTTCACAGCATTGATCCCGCCAGAAAATGCAAGTTATAAATGTAGATGCAATAAATACAACAGAGGAGTAAGCCGAAAAATGTAAAATTAACAGTATACAGTTAGATGTCAACATTCAGTGTTACCATTCCACAATGTAATTAACTCTCCAAAGAGAGAATTCTAATTCATTTTAGGATGTTTGTATTATACAAATTCATGACGTCATACTTCCAGACGAATCTCTGTATATCAGTTCTTTGCAGAAACAGAACCGTAATTCTTGCACTTTCAAGAATCTTCATTTATTTCTCACACAAATCGCAAAATTCGTGCCAAGACCAAGACTGGTTTGCTAGACTCTCATTAATAATCTCAATAAATCTCTCTTTCAATATCAAGACCAATATAATGGGAAATCAGTTGAACCAATTGCTATCATAATCATTTCAATAAAGGTGCTGATAAAAAAAAGTCATAAAAGTTTGTTACTTTTTAAAATATATGTAGTTTGATGTAGTATGCTGTTAGTGAAATTCATATATTCTTATTAAAGAAAAGAAATAACATTTTCAAATAATTACAATGCATTGAAATGCATACGGAAAAATTTATACTGCAAACCAATTCAATTCAGATAATGTTGGTTTAAATGAGCAAATATTAGCTTTTAAGATTACTGCAGAGTGTGAGAGTAAAGATTTGACTGCAAAAAGTTGTCGCGAATTTTTGTATCGCGTATTTTGTTCCAACACATGTCTTTTTTTGCAAATTATAAATTCCTCCGCTAAATTTCTAATTATTTCGATTAACAATAAATTCCAATGAATATTATCTTTATGCCTTAAAAAAGTATGAAGATTCCCTTCTAGTTTTCATAATAGGAGGTAGAGCATTTCTTAGGTATTTGTTATCTGAGTCTTCAATGCTTGACTCCAAAGTCATGCATTAACATCTTCAACGGTTATGTCACACCAAAGCTTTGTATATAATTTTGTTTCTTTTGAGGATAAAACTTTGCTACCCCATTAGGTATTTTTTAAATTAATAAATAAATTGTCCTAACTTGGAAGAATTAAAAATTAGATTGTATACAAATAAAATTAATTTAATATTTTTAACCCCAGAAATGTAACCTTTAAAAAAACTAACAAGAATGATGCCATTCGTCTCCTCGACGCAATGAATTTAAAACTAATTTTTAAACCTAATTTAAATAAAAGAATACTACCTGCATATGATTTCAAAACTCTTGATTGTCGAGTAGGATAAAATTATATATTTTCGAAGCAATCTTTACACATATATGCGTGATGTTCTCCGTACCTTGCTCTTGAACATAACAAACAAAAATTACACGTCATTCTGCGCAAATTATATGGGCAAAATGCACATTTTTTTCTCTTTTTTTTTTTTAATTTCGGATTGTTTAGATCGTTGAATGTTCAATTTTAGAAGTTCACTTATAATAGTCCTTGTTGATCGGGACAAAGTTGATACGTTGAGACGCTTCTGCATCCATGGAGCAAGAAGAACTTCTATAAAATTTCATCTTCCGATTCATTCTTGAAAGTAGAATTATCTTCCTCACTTAGTTCTTTCAATAATTCTTGGATAGCTTCTGGCCTACCTCACAAATTTTCACCATGAAAACGCTTCAATATCTTCAAACATACACATAAATACCTTCTTAATACTAACGGGACAGATGACCATTCATTTCTGAGACGACTTTTGTTCCGGATATTCTGCAAGCAGAAATATTTCGGGGAAAAGGAATATCCTCATCTGTAGTTCCTAAGGTCAGATTAAGGTACTGAGTAGAACGATCTATTTACCGTTAAAGAGGAAGAATAGTCACAACTATTTCGTAAGCGTTCGTCCAGGAGACGAATGGTTAGCTTTCTAGGGTTAAAAACAAGTGCGATGCAAAGTAAGTGCTATCATTTTATCAATAATCACGAGATTTAAATTAATAAGTGAGATTAATCATTAGATTTAAACAAATGTCCTGAGTAACTCTTAAAGATTATGCGTTATCTTTTAAAAAGAAATAACTGAATCTTTAAATCAAATCATACATTTTAACACCAAATATTAATTTAATAAAATATGAGTTCAACTGATATTTTCTAAACTAAGAAAAAGCATTTAATTATTATGAATATTCAAAGCTGCAAATCGTTCAGTTGCCAATAATTCTTAGAATGTTTCCTATAAAACATAAAACATGTAAATATATATGTTTAAAAAACAAAACATTTGCTATGATCTACAACAGCACACAGTACATATACCTCTGGTAATTTTTATCTACACATTAGGAAGGAATAATGATTAAACTTATGTAGAATTTAAGATAAAATACCGAAAAAAATTCAGATATTCATAATATGGATTTTAAAAATTAACACCTCAGGCAGACAAGAACAATTTTGAAGGAGAAGAAAGAATATAGCAATAAAAATAGCTGTCATAGAGAATAAGACAGTCCTCATTACAGTTATATATGACAGTCCTCATTACAACTCTATTGCACTTCTTGATCTTCGTCATTCGCCTATTTTCTCATTTATTGATTTATCTTTAATCGTGTTTTATGAAGGAGAAAAACTGAATGTAGAAACTTTAACTCGCTTGCATTTAAATTGTCAGATAAATATCTAATATCACGAAATTCTTATACTATGTTCTTTTACTCATCAAAGTTTGGCTATCTCATGATAATTCAAAGTTTTTTTTAAATGATTGAACTGCATGTTTAAAAATAATTGTACTAATAATTGTTTGTTATTACCCCTAGGTTTGTTTCTGTTAAAAGTTCTTAACATTTCCAATTTCATTATACAAAAATCAAGAGATTATATGACTTAGTAAAATTATTGGAACAGCTAAGGCTATATTTATTTTTAGAATAATTTAAACATAATATAATTATTTTCAAAATAAAACAATTCATTTTATATGAAGATTTTTAAAAATGGCTTTAATAGTTTTTAATTTTCAAACAATCAAAATATGAGCTTAACTGGATAACAAGTTAATTGTACCGGATGTTACTAATACCAAAACGTAAAATAGTAAAAAAATATATGCAGTTGTTTAAAAAAATAACATAATAAAAATGAAATAAAATTTCAAAAAAATCATCTATAAAAAACAGAAATAAATGTTCAATAAAAGCACTACGACCTAATTTCTAATTTTAGTTTTGGTTTTCATCACTTATTAAAAGGTGAATTTCTTACTTTCTATAATGCCATTAGAAATTAAAATAAACGTTTTAAATGCAAAAATCAAAAGTTGAAACATAAATTCAAAACAATTTAATACATTGCAAGTCAAATGCACCTAGAAAATAAACTCCCTTGTTATTAAACATCAATTCCAAACGAATTAGAGATAAATCAACTCTGAGGATTTCTAATCTTTTAGTCATTCATCATTTGAGATCTCTTGACGCCTCCAAAATTAAAGTGGGAAGTTTAACACTCGGGATCTCAACAATCACTCATAATGATAAAAGTTAAGAGCTTAAAGGAAAACGTTGGAGTTTTACTGAATTTTCTACATACATGTATATGCCACTAGAACGTGATAAGAAAATTAAATATTTCAGCCATATTTCTTACAGAAATTTAATTTGATAGTAGGCATTTTTAGTAAATATTTTATATACCATTCCTGGGGCAGTTATGTGTTTCGATAAAAATTTCCTTATATCAAATTTTAATGCTGAAATAACTTAACACTAGATTTACGGAATCCATCAATTTGACGAATTTCTAATTTCATGCCTTAAACTTTCGATCGTGTAAATATTATTCTTATTACACATTGGCTTTTAATGATATAATACATGGAATATATTTTTCCATTAGACTTACATTTTATTATTTCTACATATTTTGTATGCCTATTTTTACGAAAATCCGCCAAATTGGCGGGCTACTTAATTTACCACCAAATGTTTAAAATCTTGCGAAGTAACAAAAATGAAAAAATAACCGCTGTGTACAATAAGTGTTTGAGTCATAAGTTTGGATTTATTATTTACAAATCTTGTCATATCAAAAATAACCATTTCATCATTTTTTTCAATTAGCTGAAGAACTAGGCAGTAGCCATCGCGACGAACAAAATACAAGTTGCAACTCATTGTCTGATGTACGAAATCGAAAGGTGAAAACATCTTGTCAAATTGGGTTATGTAAAAAAATAGTTCAAATAACATTTGCATTAAATGTAACAAGTATGTATGTAGAAAGTATGCATCCAAAATAGAGTTTACATGTAAAAAATGTATTGTAGACAACTGTGAATAAAAAATTGTTGATTTAAAATAAAAAGATTTACAAAAATTTTTATTTTTATTTACCCATCAAAAATACGGCTTTCAGTAAAAATAGGTATACAGCCGACACCCGTAAATCTAGTGTTAATTCAGAAATTTTATAGTTCTACATGGAATGGACTATACGTTATGTTATGAAATTGAAAACTGTAATTCCTTGTACTGTAAGTTAGAACACGAAAGGCAAGGACTCAAACGTTTTGAAGCATATAAAGTCCAATCGAATATCATTACTTTCCAAACCAATTTATTCCCATGTCAATGTTTAATGCATGGTCTGTTAAATTAACTCTTTAGAAAGAATATTTACTAAACAGAAAGGAGTTCAGACTTCTATCTATATAAAATTATTTACTTTAATAAAATAGTTAGATAAGATGTAAAGTTGATTACCTAGCCTAACTACAGTACAAAATTTTCCATTTCATATTTCTTACCATTACTAAAGCACCTTTGTGGTGCCTGCTGCAATTAAAATTTACTTCGAAGACATATAAAAATAATTGATCGAATATCCTGCATGGATTGAAAATTCAGGCGGAATAAAGGCGAATTCTTCAGTTTTATTCGCAATTTTGAAAATATAACTAATAAATTGGAATGTTCTATAATTATTGTGCATGAGTGCTTTAAATTGGAACCTTCTTCGTTGTGTTTTGATGTGATTTATAAATGCTTCATTGGTAATATTAAATTTATATGAATAGTGTAAAAAGTAAACAACTGGTCGGCGAAAGCACCTAATTATAAATAGATATTTACTACACTCTTTATCTTAAATTTTAGGGCTTTTTTCAGCTCTGTACCAATTTTGTATCTTTATTTTCTAATGCTTTTGTACAAAATTAGATATCACTTAAGCCAAGCTTCTATACATAGCATATATTAAAAGAAGCATTCAATACTAAATTTAGGAATTTTGTGACAAACTCAAGAGGGATCTTTTACTAAAATTACTAAGGGGGGGCAATGGATACTTTTATACACTTTAGGAAAATATTCAAACAATGGTTATGAGATTTTTTATGCATATATATTAAGATATAAATACGTTGAATTTCTATAAAACAGTTTAAAACGATATATATATATATATATATATATATATTTAAAAATTAAAAGATACAGAATTTTTAAAGAAAAATATAATAGTTCAGATTATTTAATTTTAATTATTCCTTTAGTTTTTTTTTCTTATTACCCAATGTAAATTTATTCTGAGTAAAACTACGAATAATTTTGTTTATCCAATTAATTTTAAATACTTTTATGTCCACCTGCTGAATTTTTAAAGGATTTTCCTGTTTTACTAAATTAAATTTCACTTTTAAGGTACACGAATTCAAATAAACACACACGAAACTTGAAACTCATACCCCCTTTCCTTTTAATGTTTGTCCGATATTTTTATCATAAATTTTATTTAATTCCTTCAAAAATTAATATATCTGAAACATTTCAAAGATATCTTAATCTAATTTCAATATTTTTTTTTGATAAAACCCATTAAGAAGTATTTTTTTCTCTTAAACCTTCAAATATTTATTTTATGGAACAATATATTTTATAACATTATTTCAGAAGAATATTAAAATATATTTTGGTGATGAAATAAAAAAATGAAATTGCACGTTTTCGACCATTTTGGCTTTTTTCACAAATTCACAGTTCTTAGTGCAATCATAGAAGATTTTAAATTATTATATAGCATATAAAACTTAAGATAGGACCTTCTAGAAATGAATCACTTGAAAAAAATATTTACTAGCAAAATGCATTTAATGCAGCGTTAATATATATAGGGATACTTGCGCTATCACGAGTTATGGGCCACATTCTTTGTTTAAATGGCTTTTTATATCTTCAGTAATTAACTAAAAATAAATCGAGAATGTGCTTATAAAGAAGAAAGTTTTATAAATACGGAGGCTGAATTAGTGAATTAATTGAAAAAATACTTAATATACTGTCTAATGCCCCAAAATCGTTGAATTCGCTACTAAACATTACTGATATAGCTTACTGAATTCAGTTCAAACAACTAATATTAGTAGCCAAAAGCAACTTAAAATGTAATATACTTTCTAAATATTTTAAAGGCAATAGATAAAAATTCACTTGTCAAGTTTGAAAACTTTAAATAGTAACATACAGAATCTATCCATTAGCAGACGCAATATAATAAACTTTTTAAGTAATAAATGATAACCACATAAAGAAAAAATGTAGCTTCACAAAGTCCTTTTTTACCTTCGTTTTATTTTTATTACATAAAAATTTACTTTCCTTTCTTAAACAAACTACAAAACTCCAGTAATGATAGTTTTTTACTTTCAATATTCCCAAAGACTAACCAAATAATTAATTCTTAAACTTCAGGAATAAATGGAAGTGTATTGTATTTCTGACGGTTGGGCAAATACTTTAACCTCAGTAAAAAAATGCAAAAAAGCGAAGTAACACTTGTTACTTCTTTAGTTAAAACTCAAACTATCCAAACACAAACTGGAGAATATATTTTGCAGATGGCGTATCATAAATCATTCAGCTATTTTCTTCTACCTTCTGAGGAGAAAAGAGGAAATGGCAAGCATCAATTTATCATGGAAGAAAAGATTTATAAATTCTATAAATAAAAGGGGAGAGCAATTGATTGATGGACACTTTCTTTAATATTTCCTGTTTACGTTTAAGCAAGAATATGTGGGCTGGATGAAGGTTACAGTAGAATGCCATGTTTCGCCAACATACCAGAGATCCTTATGCGATGAATCGTAAACTGTTATTAAGTTCTTGAAAAATTCAAATAATTTACAGAAATAGTACGCCATGGATCGAAAACGTGCACAGCTTGTTTCATTGAAAATTTAATGTTTTTTTTTCAATATATGACAGCAAGCTGACAATTCAAAATGTTAATAACATTCATTCAGAATATCAAATAATTTGATGAGATTGATCCTTTCACATCAAATGAAAATACTATTTTAAATTTTAATTGCCTATAAAGCGTAAAGTACTTTGATTAGTTCGCTATGAAGACAAAATGGTGAAATCAGTTAAAGAAACCAATCTAGTTTTTAAGACTACATTTTTTGTGAAGGCTAAGTTTTGTAAAATCTGTATATAATAGAGTCAAGAAGAAGCTTGATGACTATTTTTAGCATATCTAAACGTCATGATCTTCAAATGAGATAAAACTATGTGAAATCAATCCAGCAGATGGAAGTGGGAACTCGATTTCTCATTTAGTTAATAATTTTAAATATATCTATTTAAAATTATTGACTAATGATAGGCAAACTCTTTTATATGGGTTAGTGAAATATGTGATTTCCATTGAAAATTGGAAAATGAGAAATAGAAAAAGATTAGTGGAATTCTAGGCAAGGAAACTCTTTCCTCGCCTTTTTTTTTTCAACATAAAACAATTCATTGCATAAGAATTTTTTTTTCAACTTGAAACAGTTTCTTTTTGTAATATTTATTCATATGAATAAATATTACAAAATTTGTTCATATGAATTGCAATCATAAAGTATTACCAAGAATTTTTTTCTGATTATTTTAACTATGGAAATTATTGAAAACGAACAAGTCATTTACAACGAATAAATAAACACAATCTTTTTATCCATAAATCATTATTGACATATTTTTTAATGAATTTTGTCAGATTTTTTAAAAAAAATCAACATTTCTCCTAAACGGGAATTTTTAAGTGAGATGTATCACTTCAATTTAATGAAATACTTAGAAGGACAAAATTAAATATCTGATAAAAATAATTAATCAAAATTTTAACTAATATGTCAACAATATTTTTTTAAAAAATCCTTTATAATTGTGCATTTTTGAATAATTTTCTTTCATAGTGTAATTTTATTAAACCTTCTTAACAATAAAAACATTATTTATTACTGTTCTTGTAAAATTATCTATGCATATTTGTTTTGAAGAAAGGTGAAATGAATGCAAAATATATTATTGTATATTTAAATTTTTATTTAAATTATTTCTTCATGATTCCTGATGTTTACTATTTTGAGATACAACTATATTTTCAAAATGGTAACTTTAAATAAAAATTTCAATAAAAACCTGAAAAATAACAAAAAAATGAAAATGAAAATAATAAAAATTAATTAAAAGAACGAAAATCGAAGTGAGTGAAAGAAAGTCGTGAATATGTTAATTTAATTCAAGGTACACCAGTATTAGCAAGAAACAACAAACTTATAGCTCTAGACTCATGAGATGAGTAATCTTTCATAAAATTAACAAATAAAATTTAACTAAACCAATAAATTAAAAAAAAACGTTTTTTATAGAAACTGAAAAAGTTGAATACAATAAAAAATACAGATTTTTTTCATCTTATAAAAGAGAAAAAAGATATTCCTGGATATAATTATTTTGCTGAAAAGTGAGATGCCGAAATAAAAAACAGTGTTATAATTTCCTTAAATTCAAAATTTTTCTGACGCTTTTTGATGCTACCCTTTTGAAAAATAAGATTTTATTATCAAGTCAGAATATGATGTAGCTTTTGGCGTCAACAAAAATCCGAATGTGAAAAAAAATTATTATCTGCATGACCATTTCAAAAAATCAGCTTTTAATACTGCGTTGCCATTTCATTTACAAAAGCTGTGATTACAAAAATATAATTTAATTACTACAGCAAATAAAACCGAGGAAAATGTCATTTTGAGCACGTGATTATATGAAATAAAACAAATGGAAAATGTGATATATTTTTTAAACAATAAATGCGAGACTAAGTTTTTTAATCGTCTGCAAAATTAAAGTAACTAATTCAATGAACGAATTAGAATTAATAAAAATATAATTTAACTTGCACGAGCACGTGGTGCTTGACTGTTCAAGAAATGATGTTCCGACATGATACATTGAGGAAAGGAGATTGAGGAAAAGAGATTTTATTTAAATCTTTTTTATACTGGTTAATTTACATTCAAATGTCAACATATTTTTATTGTTTTATAGGCACATTTCAATTAAGTATTTCTTTTATTTAATTGACGTTGGAAAAATACATTTGTTTATCTGTTACAATTCAAAACCACGTTAATATATAATTTTATTTGAGCATACAACAGGTGTTTATAAATATTTATTTGATTAATTAAACTTAACTTAGAGATATATAAATAATTATACTTAAGACAATATTAATATTATCCTACATTTTGTATCTTTTAGAATAAGCTCAATTTCCAAATTTAGTAGTTTTTCAAATATTAAAATAGAACGGCATTTTAGTCAGAAATCAACCAATATATCACCTTATATAAAAATGAATTCCCATTTGCTTGTTAAATTGTTTATACTCTAAAAATCACACACACCCTGACTGTTTCAAGTTATATTCAGAAACCATATTCCCTAGTTCCTGGAAGGATTTACTATACTCCTAAGAAACTTTAGGATCTTTCAAAGAAGTTAAATATATATTTCACATTTATATAAAATTTCAAGTTTTATATAATATATTACGTTAAAAAATAATACATTTAACATATTACGTTTTTCCACCATAACTTTAGAACAACAAACCATAAAACTAATTATATTTTTGTCTCTTAAGATTAACTATTAAGTATTAACTATAAACAGTCATCAATTTCATTACTGTAACTTTTTTTTGATATTTAACCAACTTTTAATAATTATTCTGAACATAATTAGAACCAATTCCACTTTTCTCCTTAAGATATTTATATTTTGATTTTTTATTACATCCGTATAAAATATGTATTCACAGAAATAGTTAGACGGAGTCAGTTTATAACTACTTCTAATATGATGCAACCTTGCAACCTTTATTTGCAGAAAGCACAAGTTGCGAGATTTTACAAAAGTGTAAGAGAATTATTGATTTTAGCCAAACTGGCGATAAACTTTCAAAATTGGTATGTTCCTCTATAAAGTTGAAAATGGAAAGGAATGCATAGCTTCTCCGTCTTCGTTCTAAGGCATGTATAAGAAAAGGGTTCTGTAAACGGCTAGCAACCGTTTTCTCTCACGGAAAGCTCGAAATCTGTTTTACTATAAAATTTGATTTTTTAACTCTTGTTTCTGATTTATTTTTTTATTTTATTTCATTTCCTGAATTTTTTTTCCTCTGGTGGAAAGAATGGAAAAGTTCACCAGACCGCCTTCACATTAATCTTGGAAGAATCTTATTTTTTTTTTTTTTTCTTTTTCTTATCCTTTTCTCTCAAATAATCCTCCCATTTTGTTTTCCTTTCAAATTGTTTTTTAGGGAAGAAATATAAAGGATGAAAAAAATACACACAAGGAAAGCTCACAGAAAGCAGAGTCTGGCTTTGAAAAAGAAAACAGTGGAGGGAAAGCGTTGGCCTTCTGTATAAAAGAAAAAGAGTGATATTAATGGTCTGACAGATTCTAGTTTCGATAGGCGTTTGAATTTGAAATTGTTATTCTTGTTTGATCAAAAAATAAAACTTTCTGTAGTTTCTTCTCATTTATTTTTCATTTTTCCCATTACGTTACTCCAGCGGAAAATAAATTTATTAGTCAATTAAATGCTATTTTTCCTGAAAAGAAATGACGAACTTACATATTATTTTTAGGGATAAAGTTCAGAGTAAAAGTACTAGTCTCATTTTTTAAGAAAATTGATGATAAAAATTTGATAGAAATATTATCAAAAGTGGAGAAATCCTATATTTAATATATTAAAATATATAACTTATGGAAATTTAAATTATGAATAAAAAATAATTTTAAATTGTATTGATGCTATCAAATCATTACTGTCTTTACATCAAAATTTATTCAGATCTTAAGCGTTATTTTCCTTAAAAAATAAGGAAAACACAAATTGTCTATTACTTTGTGGAATTAGGTTTATAGTAAAAACTCTAATTTTCAGTTATTTAGAAAATTTAAGATAAAAACTGGAAATCAATACTACCAGAAGCAGACAAATTATACTTTTAATGCCTTGAAATATAAAATTTATAGAAATTTAAGTTATAATGGAAAGGTAAAATATAAATTTAAATTGTTTGATTTTATCTAAACACAAATTAATTAAATCTTAGATTTTATTTTTCTTAAAAGATATACGGAACTTACAAATTTTTATTACTTTGGGGAATAAAGTTTACATCAAAAATTCTGTTACTCTACTAGTTTGTTTAGAAAAATTATGATGAACATAACATTATCTGAACAACATTATAATCAGTACTAAGTATATATCTCAACTAAGGATAGTGAACTGTATTGTTTTTTGAGTTTTAAAAATATAAAATTTATGAAAATAGAAATTAGGTATATAGGTGTAGAAAAATAGTTTTAAATTGTTTCATTTCCTCAAAACACAATTTATTAAGATCACATGCAATATATTGAAGAGAAAAATCGTAAATGTATTTTAAAATAATAATTTTTTTTCTCTAACTCAATGAAGTGAAAGAAGATGCATATTGGTTACTAGAAAGAAGTACCCAAAATTACGTAAATAACAATAAAATTCCACAATTTCTTTAAAACAACACTTAAATAATTACTTTTTTTATGAAATTAATTCGCAAAAAGTATGTAGCAGCATTATCAGAATTCTATTCCTTTAATTTAATAAAAGTATAAAATAAATGTAATGTGTATTAAAGTTGCAAAAATATATTAAATTTTTCTAGCTCAGAAAATATTATTTTTACAGATGATATCTTTACTTATAATAAAGCACAATGTGTGTGTGTCTGTTGGCGCTGTACAAGCCAGACCGTTCGACCTACGGCTACCAAATTCGGTACATGTATACCTTGGGTGCCGGGAATGTGCACCTCGGAGCCCTTTTTTTGAATTTTTAATTCAAATTTTAATTAATTAAAAAATAATCCAAATTTTGATGTTTTTTCGCTATAACTTCTGAAAATATTAGAGCACAATATTGATTTTTGCATCACATTAAAGCTCAAAAAATTAGCTTTTCAATGATACTAACGTTTTGACATACGAATTAAAACTTTATTTTTAATGAATTTTTAAACATTTAATTTAATCGGGTTTTTTTTCAACAATTTATTTCGCAAAAAAATAAAAATAAAATTTTATCTTCTCGAGGATCTCAAAAAAAATGAGCTTTTAATAAAATGTTGCCATCACATTTTCAGAAGTTTTGATTTAAAAAAAGTTAATTACTACCAAAAATTAAACAAAAAATATAATTTTCATCACGTGATTATATGAAATGAAATAATTAGGAAATGTGACATTTTTTATACAATAAATGAAAGAGAAAATTTTTCTTGATCGTTTGCAATACCAAAATTATTAATTCACTTAAAGAATGAAAGTAAATAAAAATGCAAAATAAAAATTTATTACAAAAGTGCGACAGTTAAAACTGAAAAAGAATTTTCAGAAAAGCACCAAACGATAATCTACTGAGAGCGAGATTAATTATTTAAAAGCAAGAAATCTTAAACGAACTTTGAAAATGACGTCATTGCAGAGAAACGACGAACAAAAAGCAATAGATAATCAGTAGTAGTAAAATATTTTTGCATTCTTTTTTTTTTAAATTTTAAATCAATAAGTTATGTTTTGAATTTTACTTATGTGAAGAAGATATTTTGAGCAAATAAAAGAATTCGCCTTCGTGATTGTAATTTATCTCCGCATTTTAATGAATCATGCGAAATAAAAACGCTTCTTCTTTCAACGAAGTAACGTAATATTAAAGCTATACTGGTAAAAGTAGGTAAGCTATTTGAAAACGCATCTTCTTTCAAACAATTTATACACTAAAAAATGTTATTATTGAGAGCATTTATATACATCTAAAAATAAAATTAAAAACAAGGTTTCAATTAACCTGTGATATTTTGGCTGAATAATTCCTTGAGGTCTTATAAATTATAAAATTTTTTTATATGTTTCAATTTCTGTATTGAACATAAAACTTCAATGTCGGACTATTCTGCTTTCAGTTCTTAGTTTTATTTAAAGACTTGCTTGGATTGAGTAAAGAGGTCTTTATATTAATTGCAGTTTCATCATTTTCAATTTAATTTAAAAGTGAATTTTACGTGCACTAATAGAAAATCAGAGAGAGACGCGGAGTTCAGAGATAGGACTGCTTAAGGCCTACATAATAGTATAAGTGAATTATATGACTATCGAAATTTGAAGCTTAAAAATATTTTGCTGAAAAACTTATTATGAGACCAAGTTAAATAAAAAATGATTTAACCCTTTAGTCAGCATTAATATTGGCGAACTGACTGGTCGCCAAAGGCGGCTAGTATAATATATAGCGAATACAGGAATCACAAAAATGTCCCGACAAAGAGAAAGTAAATAAAGTCTAATTCATAGCATGTTTAATTATGTAAATAGAAAAAAATAGTTTCAAGGATAAAGTTATTACATTTTTATTTAACAATGAATTTAAAATATGGTGTTAGGACATAAAATTAATTATAGAAGTTGTATAACAACAATGTAGAAAATTAAAAGAACTGTCTTTTTAATATCTATAGTTTCAAATGTATTTCAACGTCAAAAACTGATGTGATGTATATTTAATGGGTAGTTATAAAAATTCTCCATATTAGGAAATAATTCTCTGGTACTATGTAAATAATTATGAATTTCATAAATCATTTTATAATTATAAAGTAATTATTTTTCTGAAAAATAATTATGACAACTAACTGGAAATGTTGTTAAAATAAGAGTCGTTCTGCCAATTTTTTAATATCTCTCCACTTTTTGCGACCTGTTTTTGGTCAAAAAATTTGGTAGAGTTCATTTTCAACAAATTCTCTTATTCGTAAATTGATGCACATGCATTTTTTGATGAATTTTAAATATATTTCTCTAGTGTACAAAATATAGTTTTATATAACACAAATGAAACATAGCAATCACAAATAAACATTAGCAATATGAAAGTAAATAATACTATGATTAATAACTCATGTAATAGCTTAACTTAATGGTTCTATCGATTAATTTTATTCGAAGAATTTTACCTCAATCATGTAAATAAAAATTTGTTTAAAAATCTTGACATGTAATTATAAAAGAAAATCATGCAATAATTAAAACAGATGTAGACAGAATTTAAAAATATATCCATGTTTAGAATTTTCAAAAAATGTTTAATGTTTTATTTGAAAAGATTGTTTGAAAAACTGCAACAGTCCATAATATATTTATACTTCAAAAAAATTCGATGAAATTTAATTTTTAATCATTTTTAAAAAAAATGTATTATGACAATTGAAAAAATATTAAATAACTTATTTCAAACAGAATTTTCTTTATTTTACACAAAATTCATTTTCAGCAGCTTAATATAATTTTTACATTTTATTCAAATTCCTTTCAAAATAATTTACTTGAAATTTTTATAACGTTATATAAATTTTTATCACGTTATAAATAGTAGTCTGGAAAATTTTTAATCTGACAGGTTTATCAAATTAAATTTCCTTTTAAGATTTGTAAAAATACGTCTGGCATCTTTTACTTATTTTCCTTTTTCGTCTTATTCGCCACTTCGTATGATAAATAAATTTAGTACATTAGACACAGTTTCCTTAAAAAGAAGAAATGTACTGGTACTATATATGAAAATAATTTTAATAAATTGTTTTTTGTGAGAAGAAGTATTTTAAGGAAGCAGACATTGGGCAAAACAAAAATATTTAAACTAAATCAGTAGAGTTAATTAGAAATATATGTAATTAGAACTATATTCGTTTTCCTTGTCAATTAAAATCGATGTTATTAGTACGAACTTTTGGATAGATTATAAATTTTCTAAAAGCTGGCCAGGGTTTGTTGGGCCTGTTAAGCATAAGAGAGAGTAATATTAACAATGGTGAAAAAAATATTATTAATGAAATTTTTAAAAAATCGTATTTTAATTATGTGAAATATTGGAAGAAGTTAAAAACCATTATGGGTAATAATGAATGAAGATTGCCAAATATTCGATATGAAAGCAATAAATTGTTACGAAAAATTCATCTGGTAGTATAAGGTGGGTGAAGTCCTATAAACTTGATGATAGATAACGATAATACGATAATTTATTTCGCAAAAAAGCACAAAATGTAGATAAAAAAACAATTACAATTAATAAGAGAATTGAAAAACTTGAATTATTAAATACAAGAAATTTATTATAGTAAATAAAAGAATTCATTCTATGAGCCAAATTCCAAAGAAAAAATTATCTGGACTCATGTCAGTGTTTCGCCTTTTATAGTCATCCAACTGGGTAATTTCAACGAAATTCCGGATTTTAAAGTCAAATTGAAATGTCGCCATAACTAGGATATTTTTTCATCAAAATTGTCATCAAGATGATTATATATATATATATATATATAAAAAAAAAAAAAAAATTTGAGATAAGACTTAAAGCACAAGAAAGCACTTACAATTAATAATGATATACATTTGAATCATAAGTTTGTGAAAAAGTATTTTTGTCCCATTAATAGTAAAAATGAGGGGAAAAACGTGTCAGACATTTGACACAAAACACAAGATATTATATTATTCTTTACTTGAACTTGTCTGAGAACATCTCATTATCGAGATGAGAAAATGATTCATTCATAATTATGACTGCAATTATTTCCCTGTTGATTTTTATTTAAAAATTGAATAAATTCAAATATAAAACGAATTTTTTAAACGAAATTCAAGAAGTTTTTTTTGTCTGAAAACAACTTAAAGGCTTAATTTTATTAATGAGAATTTCTTTGCACTTAATATATTTGAGACCGTGTGCATGGCGATGGTTGGTCAAAAATGAAAAGCATCATTGATAAATGTGGGAGGAAATAAAGGTATTAAACATCTTCTATATAGAAGCTTATTTGTCTCAATATTTATGCTATCAAACAGTAATAATATGATAATTAAAGCTTAAGACATTACTGATATTATTCATTTTCATACTTCCAAACAAAACGCAAAAAAAGAATAACAATAATCTAGAGATAGCAAATATTTCATCAGTCAGTTACAGAAAATCTTGATGATACTGCTTCGTTCATTGGTGACTAAGTGGTCTACTGTGCAAAAAAGAAGTAACAAACAGAGCAGTGTCAACAAATAAATAAATCATTTTTGTGTGAATTTAAAACTAAAACAAACTTGTTCTAACTTTCGTCGAACGTGAATATAAAAAATAACTTCAATTAAACACATATCGAATAATCAATAAAACATTTATGATTCATAAAATAAATGAAATACGTTATCATATTTTTTGTGTTTGTATGAATCAAAATTGTTGTATAGAATATGCATATAAGGATGCAGAATATAAGGTACATGTATATAGGGATACAGAATATAAGGGATATGCATATAGAGATACAGAATATAAGGGATATGTATGTAGTAATACAGAATATAAGGGATATGTATGTAGTAATACAGAATATAAGGTGTTTGTATTTGGGGATACATAATATAAGGTACATGTATAAAGGGATAAAGAATATAAGGTGCATGTATTTGGGAATGCATAATATAAGGTACATGTATAAAGGGATACAGAATATAAGGTACATGTATACAGTTATACATAATATTAGTGATATGTATATAGGGATATAGAATATAAGGGATAAGTATATAGGTTTACAGAATATAAGTGATATGTATGTAGGGATACAGAGTATAAGGGATATATATATAAAAGGACACAGAAAATAAGTAATATGTATATATGGATACAGAATACAAGGGTATAATGATTCTGATCGTGATAATGGTTATTATTATGAAAAAAAAATACCGAGATGGAATTTTATCTTGTAATTGAATAATATAAGTAATATGTACATAAGGATACAGAATACAAGGGTATAAATATTCTGATCGTGATAATGGTTATGATTATGAAAAAAAAGGAAACACCTAGATAGGATTTTATCTAGTAATTGAATAATATTGTATGTATTGATTTACAATATAAAAATTAAAAGCTTTTTAATAGTCTAATATCATGTAGTAAAAAATTTTCCTTATCTTATTTTCTTCTATTCATTCTTATTCTCGAAACTCAAATTAAATTTTTGGCATATTTTCAAAAATAATGTCCTCATGCAAAGAAACCTTTAAACCACTTCAATTTATAGTTATCTAACTGCATTTATAAAAGATCCATTAAATATTTTGTTTTGTCTGCGAAGCTGACAAAAGACCAACGAAAACATTATTAGCGTTTAAAACTCTTAATACGAACAACAAGCTCAGAATATACCGTCATTTCCCCCAGACTTATAGCCGGAAGGCATATTCAAATCTGTACATCTATGAAATTAATTTATTTTTGTTGCTTATATTTGGTTTCCCAGAAGATTTTCAAAAAGAGCAGGGAAGTAATAAAAGTCCTACTTCATGATTTACAGCATTTGAATTTTTCAGGAGAGTGTTTAAACCCAACACGTTTATTTGTTGCAAATTAGTGACTTGAATTGGCGCCCCCGTGTTGAAATGCTGCCACACGTATTCGACTGAGCACACAAATTCCATTGTTAAAATGTTGAAAGAAATAGTACCCAGAAGCTATTTGAAGTTATGCGTATTCAAAAGTCAATTTTGGTGGGAAATCGGTTTGTGTTTTGCCGAAAATAATAAAATCTTTCTGGAAATAAGCACTTCCTTGAGGGTGTAATACCTTATTATTCTGCAAAGACAAAGCATGAATGCATATTTTAAAGTTAAGCACAAGCTAATTAGGAGTAAAAATGAAGAAAACAGACGATGGCTTTATTTGCTTCTTTGTTGTGAAGTAACTCTCCGTGTCACTTTGTTATTTTAAAGTAACTTTCCGGTATTCTAAGAATGTATAGAACTGTTGGGTAATAAATTGAGCTCAGAAATTTAAAGGTTGTACAAGAGAAAATATTTGGGATAAATTTATTCTATAAAGTAAATGTGATTGACACTAAGGAAATTTTGTTATTTATAAAACTATAGCAACTGAGTAAATATGTTTTAAAACATTGTTAAATATTTCAATAATAATTAATATTAATATAATAATAATAATTAAATAAAACCAATTTAAAATATATTTCAGAAGAATTTAAATTAAAATATTAAAGTATTTTTATCTTAAAAAGCTTTTTTATCAGGTTTTCATTTTTAAATTTTAATGGAAATGTTGAATGAAAATTAATTGATTAATTAATTCCTTTATATATAATTGCTTCATTTTACACCATATCATACTACCATTCTATGATCTTTCAAAAATGTTTCTTTGGACTTTTACAGGATATCTTAAAATATTTTTTTAACTCAATAATTTAACTTACGAAGAAATTACTGTAAATTCTTAATGATAAACAAGAAAATATATATATGTATTGATAAATTGCAACCGATGTTTCAAGCTCATAGAATTTCCTAGAAAAGGCTTCGGACAGAAATTAATCACATAAATGTATTCAAAATTAATTATAATATCTACAAAAGAAATTATTTTACTTGAAACACACTGTATATTACGATAAGCGATTATTTACAGCATTAAAATAAAAACTTAAAAAAGATATTATAAAATAATGAGCATTATTTTTTATTCGTTACTTAATTACAAAAAAACGCTTCTACAAAAAACAATAATATTTTCTTACAGCGATTAAAATTGCTATATCATTAAATATAAAAAAAATGAAACAGCAATTGTAGTCTGATTAGTACGGATGGAAACAAGTACGGATGTAAGTATCAATACGCTGCACTGAAATAGCTTTAAGGAAAATCGATCCAGTGGGCGTAGGGTGAAAAATTCTTCAGATCCACAGTTAAGGGTAATGACGGAATATTCTACGTATAAACATAAACTATGTTAACAAATTTTAAACGAAACTTGCACAAATAAGCATATGCAACTCTCACACAGCAAACATAAGCATATGCAACTCTCACACAGCATGTGTAAGCATACATAAGCATATGCAACTCTCACACAGCACACATAAGCATAGATAAACATATGAAACTCTTACACAGCACACATAAGCAT
>JAOUZG010032859.1:10382582-10394033 GCA_026289955.1 Argiope argentata | reverse complement strand
CAACTCTCACACAGCATAATAAGCATGCATAAGCATATGCAACTCTCGAGCAGCATGCATAAGTATATGCTACTCTCACACAGCATGCATAAGTATATGCTACTCTCACACAACATGCATAAACATATGCACCTCTCACACAAATTACATATCGTTTACTAAGCAATAAAAAAGAACAGCTTAAAACTTTCAGTGAAGATTCGATTATTATCTTTACTCCAAACAAAGAATTCTCTAGACTATTCTTTCATGATTCGATTATAACTCCTAGAGTCGACTTCTAACTCGGCTTCTCTCTATACGAATCTACATTTTATAACCCATGTAGTAAGACACTGAATGTTCTAGAACATATACAGGAACTCGAATGCTAAAGGAACTACCGGATATTTTGGGCGCTTCCTTTTTATCATTACAGTTACTAAATAATCGCCGGTGATCAGTTTCAACGTCGATAGCATTCTTTGTTATTTCTGTAAAACTGTCTTGTTTGCCATGACACTTTCTGCTCGGTAAAGCAATTATTACAAAATCAGAAATAACATATAGTATGTAACCACAGAACTTCTGTTCTAATTACATGAAAACAGTAGACGTATTTCTCTGTTCCGTCACCAAAATTCAAGTTATAAGTTGTTCTTTTGTTATTTTAATTAGGTTGACTTCTACTAAGCAAACAGACTACACATGAGATGATTGAATAAATGAATAGTGATAAATTTAAAGTTTACGACAAAGTATGTTAAGTTAACATAGGATAATTATTTTATAATTAATCGTGTGACAAGCTTACTAATTAAGTAAATTTTCAAATGAATGTATATATTATAAACTGTATGGTATAGCCAGTAAATGTACAAATTGTAGACTATATTCTATAGCCAGTAAATGTACAAATTATAGTCTATCTTGTATAGCCTTTAAACTGTCAGTAAGGTGGAAAAAAGACTTACGTTGGGAATTAATTTTCATATATACAGATAATTCCATTTTATATATAGTTACTGATATTTTTACTGATCTCTTACATAATCAGTAAGGTGAATAAAGAAATAGTGATAAATTTAAAGTTTACGACAAAGCATGTTAAGTTAACATAAGATAATTGTAATATTAAATCGTGTGAAAAGCTTACTAGTTAAGTAATTTTTCAAATGAATGTACAAATTATAACCTATATGGTATAGCCAGTAAATGTACAAATTATAGCCTATATGGTACAGCCTTTAAACTGTCCGTAAGTTGGATGTTAGACTTATGTAGGGAACTAATTTTCATATTTTAGTTCCTACAGAACTAATTTTCATATTTTCAGATCATTCCAAGGATATTTTTAGTGATCTCTTGTACCGTCATAGTACATTTATATTGCACAATATTATACCACCTCAAATAATATTTACAATATGGTATAGTATAAAGAATATTGTATATACCGCTTTCTAACAATCTAATTTGTTGAATATTGAATAATATAATATTTTACAATATTGTACATTATTACGCAATACATTGGACTACCTAGGAGCAAATTTATCCATTATGATATATTTATTGCTGTGGAAGAAAAAAAATCACTAGTTGCTAAAAATGGATTACAAATATTATTAGTTGGAGGCTGAGAGTATTTTCTGTTCTGCCAAAAGAATCTTAATTTTTGAAAAATTCATATTTCATCAACACAACATCTGAAAGGTAGTAAGGAATCGCGATGCCAATTAAATTCAAATCATAGATGATATTTAGAAACAAATCCTATGAATTAATATGAATATTTACTACTTATTTATATTTCTTGCTGATACAATCCAATATATCTATTATCTACATTTTCATCTTAGTCTTTTAGATTCTTTCTTATACGCATTAAGAATGAATGAAGTATGTATAGGCAATGAGGTGAGGACCGATCGCGTCTAATCCTCCTAATCTGCTTATGCCCTAGTGTCAGGCGATGATGAGAAAGGTGCTCTTGAGAATGGGGTGCAATCATTAGAAAGCCCTCGCACCTTAAGAAGAGAATGCCACTAATAAATTAGAAGGGCTTAGGGTTAGGATGGAGATAAAATTACAGGAGTTTTATCATGTTCTAATATCTAAGAAAGAACTTAAGAGGCATGAAATTATTTTATAGAAGCTAACGATACATTTGGGAACGCCAAATTTAAGGAAAAGGAAACAATAACATTTGAATTTAGAAAGGCGAATTATATGAATTAAATCTCTATAGTATTCAGAGTTCCACAACATTATACCCAACAAAAGGTAATCCATTTAAATATTTGTAAAATAAGAGTAGTTTCCAAAGTATTTAATAATGCTACTTCTCCAGAGAGAGAACTATAATGCATTTGGATATATTTTTACAAATATTTGTTGGAAAACATATTAATAATCTATAGATGCATTTACAAATTATTCATCGCCATAAACCCTTTTAGCAGATTATTCCCATACGGAAATATTTTAGAAATTTAATGTATGAAATGTGAATGTGTGTGTTGAGTGATTTTGTGCATTTGTATAAGTAAGTGTTTATTTGAAAGATAAATTAATTCTTAGTTAAAGTGAGAGTAAGTGTAGCTATTGTAATAAAATTCTAAATATATTAAAATATAATATGTTTCATAGATACGCTTTGCATAAGATATTCTACGAGATGGTTGCTATTTTAAAGATTTTACTCAAATTTTAGTAAATACTCTCGGGTTACATATAACAATCAAATTAATAAAAAAAACTTTTTTAACTTTTAAAATAACACTTTAGATATTTATCTTTTACAAGAATATAAAATTTTACTTTTTATTATAAAATAATTAAATCTTTAGATATTGTAATAAACAAAAAAGCCGATTTTATGAAGTAGGTTCATCCCAAATGGTGACATATATCGTTTTTTAAGAAAGAGACCCATGTAACTTTTGTATATTTAACTTATTTCACCATTATAGGGCACTTTTTACAAAACAGCATAAGAATACATTTTATTTTTTAATTCTCACTATTAACTCACACTCTCCCTATATATATATATATATATATATATATATATATATATATATATATATATATAGTTCAAATCAATTTTTTTAAACTTGTAGTGGATTATATTTGATGTTAATGCAATTTTTTCAAATATTATTGCATTAATTTTTTATTAATGAATGAATGAATTTTCTTATTAATGAATGAAAAACTAGCTTTCTCTCCAAAAAGTTTCGTTTCCCGCCTCAAAATAAATAACGAATTTAGTTTGTTTTTTCCGCACAAAAAATGAAGTTAGGCTTAACATGTTTTCGGCCTATTGTTTTAAAAGATTCTGTGTATTATCATAATGTTTGATGATTCAAAATTAAACATAGTAAATTAATCGAATTTTCCTGTTCATTTTGAAGTACTTTAAAATGATACAGAATAAAGAAATTAGAAATTTCTAATATGTATTGCGTTCTGTAACTGGTGTAGAAAGACACACACATTTTGCATTGGAAATCCAGGGCTAGTATAATTTATTGACCAATTATTTATAGTAATTATAATTGTCATGGTGGGATATTCTGGTTTGTATTGCGTTGAGTTTCCATCCCTTGTATTGTGAGTTCGATCACGATATATAGAAAGGAGAATGGAAATTGCCAGGAAATTTGATTTCTATTTTGATTACAGATAAATATTGTAATTCTGTAATATTTATATTAATTATAATCACTTAATAAAAAGTAACTAAAATAAATTTTTCTTTGTTAGTTGAAATAGAAATTGAATAATTTTTTTTATATTACTTGTTATTCATTACATTATCATAGATTTGGAACAATTTAAAATCATTTGACGGTATTTTTCCTTTAAAACGATATTTATATTTATATTATTATGAAACACTATTTTCTAATTGAGTATACCTCTTCTGAAAAGTAAAATCTTCTAAAAGTGTTAAATATATTTTCGCTTAATGAACAATACTAACAATTTTTATGTAAAATTCTAAACAAATAACTTTAATTTGATGGCAGAAGATATGATAATTAACTTACCATATAATCATCTCCTTTAAATGTACATAATATTTTTACTTAAACTATTTATCTAAGATAAACCATTCGTAATCTTTACTTTTCGTAAACATATTTCCGTTGCTGTGTATAATTCGGAACCAAATACGGAATACCTTATGGAATTGATAACTTTTATCCAATAAGTGCCGTATCTATCTTTTCCATCAGGAGACAAAGTGTAGTTTGTGTGACATGCGGGTAAAAGAGGATCACGGAAAAGCATTTGTTTCTTTCTAATAGCAAAACTTCCATTCCTAACTGCTCTCATGGTAATTCCCAAACTCTTTATTATTTGTTTTGATAATCTAGTGAACGTCTCTTGAGATAAGCACACAATAACAGACTTGGATATTAGTAAGTATTTAGTAAAGATTGATCCGGTTTCTAATGAATTAATGAAGGAAATTAACTTGAATGTGATAAGAAATACGATGAAATCATTTTAGACCACATAAATTCTTTTATAGTATATTCTAAAGAATATATGTACACATAATGGGATCTTTATCAGTTGAAATTGTTTAAAGTTTACAGAATATCAGATTGTTTCAAATTTTTTAAAAATCTTATTTGGATATACCACTGATTCTTGAGTATACTCTCTAAATACAGGGTTTTCATAATTAAATCCATACTTTAAAGTTACCTATATTCTAAAATATGGTACAGAAAATTGTGATATTTTATATAGCACATAATAAAGGGAGGGAATTTGTTTGAGTGAATAAAAAAATAGTTCAAAATTTCGCCATCAAGGACATTTTTTTAATGAATTACACATTTAGCCTGTTTGTGACAAATTTATTTATACAAAAACATGTTTAACATGACGTCCATCATTTTACGTGATCATCTGGAATCGTAAGATATCATTTCCACAGTTGACCGTAGTGTGTTCTGGGAAATAGTAAGAACATGCTGTGAGATGCTGCTTTTTCACTGAGGTAAAGGTTTTGGATTATCATGACTTACCAGATATTTTAAATGCCCCAAAGCCAAAATTCACCTGTATTTAGATCTGGGGATCAGGGAGGCCACAGATTACGAAAATGACGGCTGATGACACGATCTTCTGTAAAATGATTACGGCGAACGTCCTTTATAAAAAAGCTGTGTGGAGGAGCTCCATCTTGCATGAAAATTGAGCTCGAAAGGCATTGACGTGCTTGCTGTGGTCAACTGGGGAACATGCTATCTTAAGATACCAGATGGTAGAAGAAAATGATGGCCGTCATGTGAAATATGCTATCTTACGATTCCAGATGATAGAAGAAAATTTCGGCCGTCATGTTAAACATGCTATCTTACGATTCCAGATGGTAGAAGAAAATTATGGCCGTCATGTTAAACATGTTTTGCTGTAATTCAATTTATCAAAAATATGCTAAATGTGTAATTCATTTGAAAAAATTCCCCTGGTGGTGAAATTCTGAACAATTTTTTTTGTTCAAAAAAGTTCATATCACTTTATTATGTCCTATACAAAATTTCATAACTTTCTAAAAATAGTTTCGCCTGTAGACAGCTTTAAAGTAGGGTCATTTAACTATGAACACCTTGTACATTAGAAAAAATTAAGAGGTTTCAAAGTCCAAGAAAACTGATATTTGAAGCACAGCTATTCTGTAGATGTGGAAAGTACAAATAGCAGGAGTCGACTTTCGAAAGCGTATCACATACTTTCTACAAAATGTTTATATAACAACTTAAAACTTGGAATCTTGTGTAAGACTACAAATATCTTACATGGTATTAACGAATAATAGTTAGGAAATATAAATGTTTGGTATGCCTCTATCATGTTTACAGAATCTATAATGGGAATTTTGGCAATCAATCCCTCGTATGTGGTCATTAAAAAACCAATTCGTATTTTGAAAGCATTTTTTTCTGATCGATTGAAACCAAAATTTGATACAGAATTATGATGACAATCTGTAGATCTTACATTAATAATTATTTTTTTTACTTAAGTACTTGCGTTATTATTTCTTACGTTCGCAAGTATGAAAAAGTACCAGCATACAGACAATTTTTTTCGACGAATTTCATTCGAAATTTGATAAAAATCTAAATTTTAAATGCTAAATTTAGTCTTTATAACTGTATAATATAATTTTATATTATACAGAATATACAATATAGTTTTTGTATTCAATTACAATCAGACAACCATACCAACATAGTTTTCATGAATTAAATTAGTTCAAATTTTCATTGAAAATTATTTGGCGTTTATATCATATGCCAAATTTCCCCGGCCTAGTTTAGATCATAATTGGAGACATAAATAATTCCTAAAATATATTTTTGGGACTGAAGGAGTTTTGAAATATGCAGATTCATGAAAAAGCTAAAGCTCGAATTTTTTTTATGTTTGCAAACTATTCTTTTTGTATACTTAATATACAAACAAGTAAGGTAAAAGAAAAAAAGTTAAATCTTATTAACCAATTAATAGTAGAGATTGAAAAGATTTTTGGGGCCCCATCTGTTGGTTCGAAAATGAACTATTTAAATATGAAATATTATAAACTTCCCTATTGTATTGTAATATCATTAATACAAATTAATATTTGAAAAAACTATTAATATCAAGTGTCATCCCTTACAAGTTTAAAAAAAATCTTTAAACTTGAGTGGATGAATAAAAAGTATTTTATTAATGATTGTATACTGTAATAAGATATACATAAAGGGAGAGCGTGGTCTATTAGTATTAAATGAAAAAAGGGGGTAAAATGCCAAATTTACACAAGAATGCATATCATTACTGCTTGAAACAAAGGGCACATGAAGATGCAAACGAGATAAGTTTATAGCTTCCTTTTAGCGATAATTTTCATGTATGGACAATCGTCAAACATGATCAATTTCACAATAATTATTCCTAGTTCTTTCTTTTTACAATATAAATATGGATTTTCAATCAACTTAAGAAATCAACCCTTTTCATACATTTATTGTGGCATACAATAATTTCGTTGTGTTCTATAATGATTCAAAGACTTATGGATCATATTAAAAAGCAACCGGAGTTTAAAGACGAGATTTTCAATATAAGAAGAGTGTTGTTGTTGTTACTAATAGCACTTGCCATGGACAAGCCCCGCTGATACATCAGCAGATTTTAAGCCGGAAATATGTCTCTTGTTTTACAAGTAGCGCCATCTAGGGCCAAGAGTACGACTTAGCTACACACACGTCACAACCCTTTTTAGGGGGCGGACTACATTCATGCAAATTCATTCATTCATCTCAGATCGTAATTTAGACCTGGTACAGGGAATGATCACCCCTGGCCCAGTACCCCCAGTGATATTACTCTCGATATGGAGGACTTTGCGATCACGAACAGATTTAACGAGCGCCAATCACCACACACTCGGGGATTCTTTTGGCCGGTGAGCTTCGAACCCGTAACCTAAGGAGTACGAGTACAACGCTCTACCAACCAGGCCATCCCGGCCCAGAGAGAGAAGAGTGTTTTTGACACTATAACATCTAAATGGATACTCATTTTCGCCCATACTTTCCTGATTTTTGTCTCTTTACATTATTTGCAATTTTTACATAATATGTCTCGGCTAACAACATAAGCTTTGAATTTCGAATCAAATGTATCAGCCAATTTATTTAAGTCAATCTCAACATAATGAGCATTATATGTAAATACCTTTTGGCGAGGTTCATAAAACATGTTAGAATAAACTATTTTATCAATTTTTCCTCTTCCAATTTTAAGTGACAAATTGACATCGATTTGTGTGAGATAAGGATAGTAAAATTAAGATATAAATTTTCTTTTTTAGTTAAAATAATCGCGATTAAAACTAATTTTAAATTCTTGTATTAAAAAAATAAATATATTGAGTTTTTATTCAAGAAATAAAAAACATGAAAATAACTAAATAAGTTCGTTTTGCATCAGTCACTTCGCATAAAATGCTTCATGAAATTACTGAGTTTTTAATTTCAAATCTTTTATTAAATGAAAGTATAAAATTTCTCAAAATGCAAATATCACTCAGAAATGCTTCAATTTCTCAAATGCTCTTAAAAATTTGATGGAATTGAAATAACAATAAATGCTTCAAATAGAATACGATCTCTAATTGAGAAATTAAATTGATACGCCAAAGGGTTAACTTAATTATCTTACAAATATAATGCTGTTAATTCAGAAACAATTTAATTGAAAAAAATATACTCTTACATAATATATATATTTACATATTACTTAATGTTAAAAATGTATATTTCTTGAACAGAAATTTTAATGTTGAAAGTCATCTTAAAAATGTAGAAAGGATCGTGAAAAATATAAAATGAAAATAGTTATATGTTTTTTATTCGAAATCCTTATAGTAATAATAAATAATTAATATTATAAACAATAATAATATTATTTATATTATAAATTACATATGTTTAATCTTAATAGAAAATACTGACGACATAAATACCTAAATTAATTAATTACTATGAACAATTATTAATTTCTAAAATAAAAGTGAACTAAAATACATCTTTAACCAAAAAAATAACCTAAGAGTATTGTAAAATCGTGACTTCTGAATATTTGGGTCCCTGCCCAACCAAAGATCAATCGAAATCTAGCAAATACATTAAAAAAATCCGATAGAGGTGTCAAAAGTTTAATATTTTTTAAAGAAAAATATTGGACCTGCAAACAATAATTTCTACCTTAGATGTGTATATAATATCCGTATGTCTCTAACTCCATTATCATAATTTTCAAACGTTAAAAACAATTTGCGAAATCTAAAGAATAATTTTTGAAACAGATTTAATTACTATTTTGAAGATCAAGACATATGACAAGATGTTATAACTTATAGATTATACAAATTCATGTAGTTTTAATATTACATTCTTAAATTTTGTGTAAGAAAATGTCAAACTTCTAACTGCTCATTTATTTCACCACTTACTGCTCCCCTCTTGTAAGTACTTCATTTCCAATCTCAATAGAAGTATACTTAGTTATTCCTTAGAATATTTTGAAATTGTTTATATTATCAAACTAGTGAAGTGTTATATCAGTTATAGAAAGTATACCTTGTTCCATCATCTCTAAAATAATTCTATGGGAGCTTTTTAATCAATTGTTGAACCCTGACATAAGCCGGTGCAAAATTAAAAAAAACTCAGTATAGCATAGTTAAATAAAATCCGACTCAATACGTAATCCTGATTACACATATTACATGAAAGTACATCATAATCCCAATTTCGAAACGTACATTTATAAAGTATATTTGTAAATAATGATTTACGTTGTTTACCAAGAAACGAGAAGTGAATGGAATGCCACAGACTAATCAGAATACACGTCATCTAGTTTAAATACGCAGAGAGTATGGCATAGATTTGTTCCAAGTTTTGGAACAAATCTATGGCATAGATTTGTTCCATAATTTATTTTTCCAAATAAATGCAATTCGTAGAAAATTCAATGAATCTTTGACTTATAGTTAAATAATTATTTAAACTGACGGTTTACTACATTCATTACTTTGAATCTAAAAGATGTAGAAACGAAATCTTATGATAATAAAGTATATGTATTCAAAATGTTATCCAAAAGAAATCAGCCATCTTATAATAATATAATTATATCCAAAGAAAATGACTTGAAACGAAAACATCTGTTCTTCACTATTCACGCTGTGTTCAAACACGCTGTGACTTGAAATTAAAATGTTTCTTTGAAACAGAATAATATAAATATATCCTAATTATATTGGCAAACGTTGCTTTCATGCCATTTATGTCCAATAGCTATATAAGAAAATAATATCAACATTCCATCACTTTACTTGAGATTATCGTTAAAATTCACAGATAAATTATAATTACGGAAACTTTCGGCTAACATGATTAAATTATTAAGTCTTTTCAGAGATTCCATTGATATTCTGAAATAGTAAACACGTTGTCCGAAAGAGTATGTCATTATATTTAAACTTATAATGACTCTTATTCTGAACTCCAATTCATTCATCTGCATTCGATTAATAAAACCATATTACTTCAGAAAATTCAGTCTACTTTGACCAACAGACAACCATACGTGAAAATTAACTAACTTTCAAAGTAAAGTAGTTTGGTTAGTTTCGAGAATCTAACCAAACCTCATTAACTGTAACCTTAACGACTTAACTAACACCTTGTAGCAGAATAGATTGAATACTTAATGCCCATACATACAATGATGAATAGCTGCTATCTACATGCATGGTCTAGCATTTCAAATTACTTAATTACTGGATCTCCTTGAAAATTCAGGATATGTTTAAAAATAATCCGCTGTAAATAGCTCTGATTTAAGAATATTAGGATAAGAAGCTGGAAAATATCAAATGTATTTTTAACTTACTGTGTTATATTTTGATTTCAACAATCTTTTCTAGTATCAGCTACATACAAACATAAAATATTTTATTCTATAAAAAAATAGGTAGAAGATTTTTAATTTAATCAAGGTTATTTGTGGTTTCCTTCGATTAAATTAAAAGTTTCCCCCCTATTTTTTTTCTTATTATCCTTGACATTTTTAAACGCAAAAAATTATTAATATTTAGACCCAAAAAAATCCCGAAATCGACATTGATGATCTCCTCGAAAAACCGTAGATCCTCCCACATGACACGTTGAAATTTTTAATTGGACCGGAAAACTTTACCACAATCGCTACTTATAGAGGCTGCTTTCTTCCCTGGATAATTCCCCTCGGCAGCTCCGTTCTACACAATTGCTCATATGGGTTTTGAAGAAAGATGTATATGCATATGATGTTTAAAATCTATTGACTACGGGTATGCTGTTGGCTTCTTGTTTTTCTATTGCTAATATTTGATTATTTATTATTGCATATAGTTTTTTTCTTTTATTTGTTCATTTTTTCTTTCTAGAAATTTAATATTGTGTGTCTTTTTTATAATTGTCGTTTTTTATTATTATCATTTGTTCTTATATTCTTAAAATATGATGTAAATCTTATACTTTGGGATGTGGAATTTTTCGGGTCATAGAAGGGTTAATTTTTTAAGACAACCCTTTGCAGAAAAAAATTGCTCCTTTTGTTGGAATCCCTGCCCGATAGTGACCCCTCATGAAGTCATCAGGCTGGATTTCTTTTTCTTTGATTTTCTTTAGGTTCTTGCCTATTTCCTTTATTGTTTATTTTTCTTTCATTTTTACTTCTGTTTTTAATTCATCTATGTTCCATTATGTTTTTAGAAATAGTAGAATTTTTGTATTTTTTTAATTTAACAATTAAAATGGCAATTTGTAATGCATCTCTTATAAAATAGTTTCTTTGTTATATATATATATATATATATATATATATATATATATATATATA
>JAOUZG010032859.1:10353645-10372128 GCA_026289955.1 Argiope argentata | reverse complement strand
CTATGAATGAGTAGCAAAAATTGTACTAAATCGTTTCGAAATAAATCGTTTCATGTTGTTTACACTAGTCAATGACTACTTCACCAGCTCAACATTTGTTATTCCTCAATGGCTACATCTTCGGACACAAAAGCAAAGTTTTGATCTCAAAATATAAAATTAAAAGGAATAATTTCGAATTTTCAAATGGTAATTATTACAAATAGTTCGAATTAAAGACTATCAGTGCTGGTTCAGAGGTACCGCGTCTTCCCCCTGTTCTGAGAGTCCCGGTTAGGGCATGGTTGTTCTTCTGTGTGCTATCCGTGATATGTGTGACTTTGCCCCCCCCTGTAAAAAGGGTATATGCAAGCAAATGTGATGAGTGTCTAGCTCATCACATTTGTACTCTTGGCCCTTGTTGGCGCTACGACAAAACAAAAGACGCTGATTAGGCTTAAATCACTACCTCAGCGAGGTCGTCCATTGCAAATGCCATAAGAAACAACAAAATAATCAGTTTTATCTTTAAAACGGAAATTTCTTCATTTGCAAGTCATTTGTTGAATCGGCAATTCATTAGTTCAATCTTTTTTAGAAAAAATTCTTCTTTCATGTTTAAAAACATAAGCTCACTGCATTCTTTATTTATTTTCTAATATAGTGATTGTTTTGAAAATGATCTCATTTTAGCCTATTAATATTTTTTAATAAAATAAGATGCTAATATTGGATAGTCTAATCTGTATAGCTTTCATATAATTACTTTTTAATCTTTTTTATATATTCATACAGCATATTGCATTTAAATTATTATGTTATCTTTAGTACCATGGTTAAAAATATAACCAAACATTTATTATAAAATAAAAATAAAAATCTTAAGACACTTCTATCGCTATGATGCCCTCTCAAACTTCTCCAGCATCAATCCATCAAAAAGTTAACATTTTTTTTTCTTCGTCCCCATTAACTTCCACCTCTCTCCCAATCAGCGGCATCTTCAAGGCCTAAAGGAATGCTTCAGGGGCTCTTTTGATGTCTCACGAACCTCAGTATTAAAACACAACTTACTCATTTGCAGCTACTTCCTGTCCCAAAAACATATGTCACGAGACCCTAAGTCCTTTGAAATCAAAAGACAGTGACTGTCGAAGCGAGGGAAAATCAAAGCTTCGCCTTCCCTTTCATTTGTTCACCCCCGGATCTCGGCTCGTTATTTCCTTTCGATCATCGAAAAAGCAAACAAGTTGGAGAAAAGTACTTTTGATAGCGAGACGCTGGTGCTTTGAAACGAGATACTTTTGGTCCATCCTCTGGATGTGGAGACGTTTCAAGTGAAATTTATTAAGTTGTTTTGTGTAATATCACAGTTTTTGTTGGGAAATTATCTAGGCTTCACTGCATCCTAAACATATCCAGATTTTTTTTTCATTTTATTCGCAAGAATTACTTTATTCTTTAAATTGTTTTTTTAACGTTATTTCTTTCATAAGCTACATTAAACAGAATTTCATATGAAATAAATGAATTACATTTTTAAATGCTTACACTTATTACTGAAACATTATTTAGCTCAGCTGCCCTCAAACTGAAAAAGGTGGGATAATGTTTCATATTTTGAAATACGATAAAATTCTTCACATCTTTTCTAATTAAATAGAGAAATTTGAAATAGCATTACTTCCTTGTTTGCCTAACTATTATAATTTCTAATGAAAGATTCAAATAATCATGCTCAATCGAGAGTTATTTCTTCTCTTATAAAAGAAATTCACTAATAATGAATCACTTGTTTTCATTCTTTTCTTTTTATTTAAATAAATTACTTTATTCTCTCCAATTATTTAAGTTAATACTTACATAAACTGTCTTAGGTAAAAATGGATGAGGAATAAATCAAGTATTAATTAAATTATTAATTAATTTAATTAAAATGATTTTTTTTAAAAAAAGCAGTATTATATATCATGATATACAATAAAGTCATCAATACTTTATCTTTCAAAATCAAATTTCAAATAATATTACTACGCTGTTGGTTTAGCGACTGTAAATTCTAATAAATTGAAATTATAATTTGTAGTCGGGAATTAAGAACGATAAAACAAAAAATATTAGTATAAAGTTGTAACTGAATATTATTTTATATCATGAAATGCAGTTAAATCATTCATATCTACATAAATAGAGAAGTTCGAAAATTAGACTTCTCTATTATTAGATTCTAAATTAGATTCTATTTAAAGATTGTCATGCTCAGTCAAAAATTAATAGAGTAATCACAATATTAATATGAAGTTTGTATTATTTTCGTCTAGCTATTTTATTTGAAGTCTTACGACACATGAACTAAAAAATAAAATGTTTTACTCTTGCATTTTATAAATAAAAATTATTTTATTTTACAAATATTTTTAAATATATTTACATAAAATTGATGCTTATCAACTGAAAAGCCCTAAACGACCAGTCAACGAAATTATGGCAGGCGACCTAGAGGCCTAAATAACATTGCAAATTCCCTCTACGTCCTTGGGTTAAGTAGGATTGATTTAATAAACCTTGCACATGGTCCTTTTGTTAGTTATTTGTTCTGATGAATTTGGAAAATAGGAGATTTTCTGAAAAATCATAAAAGATATCCGATCATATATTTGTTTAATAAACATCAGTTTAATGGTATCCTCATTTTTATTCGATCATTTAAAATAAAGGTTGAATAATTCTTATTATTTTTGGAAGATAACCTTAAGTATGCAAGTATCTGGGAATGAGTATCTCAGATACTTGCATTATGTTTGAAACTTACAACTTTAAGGAATTTAATGAAAAGAATGCTAAAATCAAAACAGACTCAAACACTGTAATGATTGCCAATATGTTTTCGATAGACAAGATGCTTATAATTTAACAATAATGGAAAACGTTTCGATTTTTATAGGTTAAGCAAAAGAAAATCAGTATTCCAACGGAACAAGGGATCCCTGTTATTTGATCTCTACAACACAGAATTAAGAAAATATAAATTTGTAATAAAGCGACAAAACAATTATAGATATAATAACAGAAGAAATGTTAAACGTCCTTAGCTTAAAAAACACTTTAAACAGTTTTTGCTATTTTTGCTATTTCTTATCAGCACATTTGACTCACACGCCCCATAATACCTTTATTGACGTTATTCATATATTTGTGTCGTTGTGCTATTTAGCACTTTTATTTTACTAAATTCTCTTTGCGCATTACATAAATTTTATTATTTTCTTTCATAATTAACTAGAAGAGGCCCTCCCTTGTGCCTATGATCTAATATTCTACATTAAAATTGTCATTTTTATATGTTTGATTTTCCTTTAAATATTTACTTAAGCATTTAGAACAACTTTTTTGACAAATATAATTAATTCTATTTCAGATTTAATCTGTTTTTCTTTTAATTTTAAATTATATTTTAAAAAATTAATTTTGTTAATATTTAATATGAAATACTTATCACAATTACAAAATAGAAATTAGCCATATTAAAAGAAATTACTATGTATTTTGTATTAAGTTCAATTTACATTGGTTCATGTAACTTTAAATTAACACGAACCATGCAACACTGATTTTTTTCATGCTCTCTGTACAGAATACATTTTCATTGTTTTTTTGTGTTAAAAGTATTTAATTTCTATTAAAAATGCTATTTTGTTATAAAACTAATTGAGATAATCAAACTATTACAAAGGTAAAATACATTTAGTATTATTAATTGATTGCATATTAAATGAAATGCAGTAGAAGTAATATGAAAAAAAATTAGGTCAATTCCTAATTAGGTCAACAAAGAACATTTTTATTTTTCTGACTTTTTATTAAATAATTACATTTAATATAAATAAATAAATTTTATTAATGAATTAATATTTGAAGAAAAAAACTGTATTAGCATCAAGTAATCCCCTACAAGTTTTAAAAAATGCATTTGAACTTAGTGGATGAATAAAAAGTATTTTCTTAACGATTGAAAATTGGAAATATATATATATATATATATATATATATATATATATATATATATATATATATATGAAGAGAGTGAATTAATAGTAGAAATTGAATAAACATCAAATATAATACACGCGTTTCCTTGTTAATTCCTTATATGAAAATACACTTTTCAGTTTCACTACTTTGTCCGTATTAAACGTAAAAAATTTCTATTAATATTTTGACACAAAACTGCCTGAATTAACCATTTCATGAAATGATACATTTAACATTACTAAACATTACATATTAAATTAAATGTAGTATAAATATCAAATATAATACACAAGTCTTCCTGGTTCATTCTTTATGTAAGAATGCACCTTTCAGCTTCATTATTTTGATTATATTAGATGTATTGTACTATTTATAACTTTAAGTTTATTAAAACATTATTCATTTTTTATATATGAATGTACTTTTTAGTTTCACTAATTTGACTGTTTTATACGTAATAAATTACTATTAATATTTTGATACAAGACTGCCTTAATTAATCATGTCATGCAAAAATAAATTGCTTTTAACATTATTGAGACATTATATGTCAAATTAAATGTTGTATAAATACCAAATATAATACATAAGTCTCCTGGGTTCATTATTTATATAAGAATGCATCTTTCACTTTCATTGTTCAGATTATATTATGTATTATACTCTTTATAATTTCAAGTGTATTAAAACAGAAATCATTTTTTATGTATGTATGTACTTTTCAGTTTCAATACTTTGATTGTATTGATTACATTAAATTGTATTACAGTTAGTATTTTGATAAATATTGCTTGAATTTATTATAATATGCAAAAATAAAATATATGTAACATTTCTGAGACATTATAAATTAAATTAAACGCAGTATAAATACCTAAAACACTACATGAGTGTCCATGCCATACTTGATATAAGAATGTACTTTTCAATTTCACTGTTTTCATTGCATCCAGTTATGTTAAAATTAATTGGAGTGGTTTCTATATAAAAGTTTTAAAAATAACAAATTAATTATCACACACTATGTTTAACTTTGTGAATGCTACGAGAGTATATGCAAACAAAATTAAATATGATAAGTATGTATTAAATATGCAATACTGATTTTCTTGCATAAATATTAGTATCAAATCAGTTACCAAATTTCCTACACTTTTTTTATGTTCGATCTATTTACTGATGGGATAGAGAAACATCAGAACTTCATTATATTACCCCTCTCCAGAATGGCAACAGGCTGTTTCTCGTCTGCTATTAACCGGCGGGATGGGGCGGTGTGACAAAGGACTTTCCATCCCTTTTTCGACGATGAGCAAACATTAGGCTCTTGACGTTCTAAAAGAAAATCACCCCTCGAATATTTTAATCCTTCCCGCTCCTAGAACACATTGGATCCATTAAGAGATTAAAATGATGCTGGTATAGGGAATTAACATGGCCTACTTTTTTGTACCATCTAATTGTCGGAGGATTAAAGTACCCGCCACCACTTTGAGTCCTCTAAAAATTTATCGGTAAGTAGCTGTTTTGAAATTTCAGAATCAATTTTTTTCATCAAAACTTTTAGTTTGAAACTAATAATTACGATAATGGAACCTGGCGTTTGCCTTTTTATATCGAACTCATTAGTATGGATCTTTTAGTTATTAAAGAAATTATTTATTGTAGATATAGAAGGATATTGTTTCAATTAGCGCAAGATCCGTTTTACTATGTTTTATATTCGTATGCTCAGTAGGTTGTTAAAACTGTCCATTAAATTGATTAGGTTCTCCTTCTTTATTGAGAAGAACATTTATTAAGGAGGAAATCTGTGGCATTGCAATTTATCATCCAACGATAAATAAAGATTTTTTTGTTTGTTTGAGACTTCTTTAAAAGATATTATTTTACTAATGATTAAACAGTAAATTTAACTAATGGCCTCTAAATCCTTTGCAAAATATTCTTTAATAAAAGATTATCATTTAATGACATCCATTTTTATGAACTTTTAAATACTTTAAAAGAAATACAAAGTTTGGAATGCTGCTGCTATTTAAATACATTATTTTAATCCTTCTGAGGGTATATTTAGAATTTTAACAATGTCTGATTTTAAATATGGAAATTGTCTTAAAAATTATATTTAGTATTTAAGACGTATTATAGAAGATTTTAATGTAGCTGGACTTAATAAAGAAGATTCTAGAAACTATACTGGGGGTTTTTTTTGAACTTCAACTTAGAACTTCAGCCTAATTTGGCAATCTTTAGCATATTAATGTATTAAGGTTGCCATATACTCTGTAAATTAAGTCAAGTTTATAAAATTTATTTTTCTTTACTGAGGTTAACATTTATGCCGTGGACTATTGAACTTAAATCAACAGGGTTATAATGTTTTAATTTTTAACCCTTATATTGTTAAAATTAGAACAAAAGTACTAATTTAACAATTAGTACAGTTCAAAAAACACTCAGAAAGTCAATTTATTATCTCAATAATTAAATAAAATCACTTATTCTTGAAATCTACAAAGGCTTTCTTTAATACAAAAGGATTATTGAACAATATCAATAGAAGAAGAATATAAAAATAAAAGAATATCAATTTCATCCTCAATAGTTTTTCTTGCACAGCATGCTTTTCTTGTAATATAATACCACCATTTGCATGAAACTTGATAATAAAGCGAATTGTTTCAGGAAACCTGTAATATTTCAAGATGTTCAGACCAGGAAATGATTCCTAACTTATTAAACAAGCTGGATATACAGTATGATGGCTGATTGAACCGGAAATGCGGGAAACACATTTTCGGCACCTCAAGATATACAAGATATTGAGGAAACTCTTCAACATAGTCCTTGAAAATCAATCAGATGAGCATCTGCAGATGTGAGATAACCGAACTACGTACAAAGTAATATGAAAAGGACTGAAGTTGTTACCCTATAAAATACCAGGTCATCAAAAGATCACAGATACTTACGTATTATGCCGTCCAACTTCATCGCCAAATATGAAGTCATCACCAATGAGTTGCCAAACCACCAATTATGGAAATCCGGCAATGGTGTATTCCATTGATCTTTATAGACAAACTTAAATCCGTCACCAAAAAGTTACTAAACCGTTGGCGATCGTTGGCGAAGACGGCTTAATGCGTAAGTACCAAATCATAATCACAGCTCTGCAACAAGTAGAATATTTCTCAAATAATATACTCCAGATTATTGATGGAAGTAAAATTGATGTCGACTGCATATGGTTTACCAATAGAATCTATTTTTGTTTACAGGGATTTATGAATAAAGAAAACTGGCGAATATTGGCGACTGAAAATTGTTTGGGTGTCTTGTAAAACTATTGCACTCCGTAAAAGCTACTGTTAGGGATGGGCTGTCAAAGGATCAATGGGCCTTTATCATGAGAGAAACGTTTAACTAATCTCGATATATCTGAATTTTACAATACAAATTCTGGCACATTTTAAGCTGCAGAGAGAGCACCAAATAATCCATAGTTTAGCAGAATACAGCCCATCTACACTACTCTACTGTGTTTGAGTTCATTGAAGAATTATTCAACTCTGAATCATTCATTGACTGAATTCTTTCTCAGAAAAATGTATTTGTATGGATTGGCCTTCATATTTCCTGAATCTCAAACTTCTAATGAAGATACTTATAATACGCTGCTTACCCTGAGAAACTTTAAACGTTAAAGCAGCTTGAATAATTCATATTCAAGACTTGTCCATCCGTTTTTGTAGAGATATCACATGACTGATTTCTAACTAAAACTCTAGTTTGTCTCATTTGAAAGGTGGCTATATCAAATTCGTTGAATTAAGATCCGACCTTCATTCCTAAAACACTTTTTCATACAATATTTTTTAAAAAAATATTTCATTAAGACTGAAGCGTCCTCTAATGTCCAATTTTGAAGCTACATCGGTAAACCGATGCATAACTTGTTCCAGATAATAAAAATTCCAGATCTGTCTGTCTTATATACCACTTGTTTTACTGTTACGTCTCAAACTTTTAAAGAGATTTCATCATTTCAGATTTTGGGAGTCTTCCAGGGCGCATCCTGTTTATTTTAAACTCTCCTATGGATGATGTCAGCAAAAATTTGTTTTGAATTATTTATGTTCCAACCATCCCTTAACATTCTTTGTTTTATAAAATCCCTGATAATAAGAATGTTATATTTTACAGTTTTAAGTTGCATAAACCCTGGAACATTTTTAAGTTATTAAAAAATATAAGTAGCATTATTATTATAGCGATAAAACCCTATTACTTCAAAATTGTACAATAACATAATAATACTTCCTCTGAAGTCTTTGCAAAAGATTGGACTGCTTAATGTTATAGATTTTAAATTTTACTGCAAAGAAATTTCATATTGCAAGAACTATCATAAACATCGGTTTCAGTAAAAGATTTGCGAACATTTAAAGAAAAGACTCACACGTTTTAGATTTTACTTAAGTATTGCGAAGAATATGGATTTCGTCAAAATAAAATCATCTTCTCGAAACTGACATTCATGAGATCTTTCATGGTCATTTAACTTGAGAACATCATAAAAAGGTAAACAATGAGAAGATTTATCTCGCAATCTCAATGGCGAAGAAACCGTTGTTTACGATGAAAGACAACAATGTTATTACGTTAAGTGCTCCGATTGTTCTTCGCCAGCAGACGATGATAAATCATCCCGCATGTTGCCAAAGAACAAAAACATAATCTTGTCTCTTTGCAGAAGAAAACGTGAGAGAGATTGCATTTTATTCTCTTGTTTTCGTAGAGTGCGTCTTAATATTAAACTGCAAGAGCTTTTAGCACTTAAACCTGCCAGGATGTATTTATTGAAGGTGGATTTTATTTACTAAAACAGATTGAACTAATCAAATATATGCAAATTCAAATTCTTTCTTTATTAGATAGGAATGATCGATAGCAAATTATTTACTTAAAAGTTAATAAAATATTTTTTTATATAAATTGGTTGAAATCAGAAAATACAGGATTATTATAATTAAAGTTTTACTTTGAAATGATCATAAAAAGAAAACCACTAGACCAAACGTTATCAAATTTGGTAACAATTTAAAAGATATCATTAGAATTTCTTTACCCACCTCCCTCCAAGGAAAATCGAAAACTCATTACGAGGTGTGAAATAGCTCTGTATTCAATATTGGTAAGCAAAATAAGATATGAAGTCATCGGTTTAAAATGTGTTTAATCGTTTATAAATAGCGTTATGTTCAATGTTCCTTATTTCAAAATCACTGTTTATGGCAATTATCTAAACAATTTGACAGAACTGAAATAAGCGATACACCGATATGTGTCGAATGTTCCTCCTGGTATGCTAACACCTACTGTTGAGAATGGAGTAATGTGATTTAACTTGCTTTTTGACAATGGTGAACTGCAAACAGAACATGCATTGTAAGTTTTAGAAGCGATTAAACACAGTTTAAATCGCCTTTATGTCCTATTTTTCTTAACAATATTGCATACGGCGCCATTTATCCCCTAGTGGGGAGTTTTTGATTTTCTTTGGAGGGAGAGGTAAAGAAATTCTCATGGTATCTTTAAACTATTACCAAATCTTATAATATCGATCCAGTATTTTTGCTGTTATGACCATTTTATAGTGGAATTTTAACTATATCCACTTTGTTTATTTTACAATGCACATTGCGTTCATCAATTTTAATCCAATAAAAATTACATTTCGGTAACATTCCGATTGGCAATACTAATTTTATAATAAATTATATCTTTAATCATACTTTGTAACAAGTTTCAGAAGCGACTAAATACATTTTAAACCAACGTATTTCTGTCCTATTTTTCTTAACAATATTGCATATAGCACCATTCCCTTTTCGCGAAATTTTAAGAAAATCGCATTTGTATGATTTTCATGAAGTAATTCTAAACGTTAAATTATGACAAACTTTTCAGACATTTCGTTCTATTAATCGTACACTTATACTACATACTGTATACAGGAATCTCCTCAATAGAATAGAATTTCCTGAAATCATAATACTAATAAAAGTGTAATTGCTAGAATAATGTACCTTCTAGTTACATAGTGTTTGTTTATACATTTAAAAATTACGTTTTATTACACGAGTTATATGTGATGAATTTCATCTGCCATCACCAGTTTTTAGAGAAAATTTAAAAATAGGAGGGTAAATATTTGATGAAGCAATGAAAATAGTTTCAGTTCCATTGGTACATTCTAATGTATTATTGGTAATGGCGCAGCGAAAGATATATTCGAGCACCTTTTAAAGTTCAAACAAAAAATGAAAAACAAACGAACATCATCAAAATTATAATTTTTGTAATTTTACAAACAATAATTTTTTCATACTTTTTTGGAAATTTCCATAGAGAAAAAACTGAATTTTTAACTAATTTTTTAGTCAGATTTAAATCAAAATTCAACAAAATCGCCACTAAATGCTCTTCTCTTTCCAATATCTGTTTGTGCCAAATTTGGTAGATCATATCGGTGAATAGTAGTAGATTCCTATTAGTATATTTTTAGCTCAAACTTATGGACAAATACAGTTTCCTTTATCTATGCAATATTATCTAGCCACTTTCATCAATATACTTTTAAATAAGCTGACTTAAGCATCTTGTTTGATTATCAAGAATCTAGACTGCATTATAAATTACTTAATTGATTAATCTCTTTTGTTGTGTCCTAATATTATTGTGAGCTATATGAATTAAAGTTCCCACAGTTACAAAATCAATATTTTGTGGAAGGAATTGGTGAAATCTGTATTGAGCATGAAATCTGAATTGAGCATATCGAAATGAATTGGCGATATCTATATTATTATTTAAACTGGGGCAGGGATACTGACAAATTCTATTTTGTGGTATCACCTTAAATTAAGGTACAGTAGAAGGAAAAGTGACCAATGATGACACATCTACATTATTTGGTTTTTCCTACAAAAAGAATTGACTAAATAAGGTTGAATTGACTTCAAGGTTTACTTCTTCATAAAGAATTTATAATTAGATGAACTTCAGGTTTCCTTCAGAAATGGTGTGTGGTTTGGTGGCTGTTAACCCTTGATAGCATTGGTAAGGCTGAAAATATTTAATAGGAATTAAAAATCTGAGATTTTGTCTTGATGATTGGCGATGAAGGACTCTGGTTAAACAATATACTTAAGGATATTATATATTTAATCTAAGTTTTTATACAATTTTCCTTTTCTGTTAGCATATTTAGGGAAACAGTTCTGACTCTGTAAAGTTTTTTAAAAATCAAATCACTTTTACGAACTCAAACTGAACGGATTAGAAAGCTTTGAATATATCAGTTTTGAACAATTTTAGTCTATATCAATGGTTATTTCAACGTAAATCGAATCAATGCAAATTCCTTCTTTGAGATGACAACTCGTTGATCCAAAATAATAAACATTTGGTTTTCGTGACTTCTCAGTTTTGTTTAAGGAAGATTTCAATTATTTTACTTAAAACATAATTATATCAAGAATTTTTCTTTAAACGTGATTAAACAATCATATGGCCAAAACTTTTTCAGATATAATTTTTCTTTGTTTTTTTATCGATTAAAAAATTATAAATTATTCTTTCTTATAGAATTTATGATTTTTTTATGACGCATGATTAAATGATTTGGTTTAGAAAGAAGTTATTTAATCATGATTAGAATGTACATACAGCGTGTGTATTGTTGTTAAAATTTGAATTACATTATTTTCCAGATATATAATTGGTTGTTTTAAGAAATAATTTGGTGTACTATAAATCATTTGAAATATAATCATTAATTTTAGTATCTTTAAAATATTTCTATCTATCAAAGTATATTTTTTAAACTTCATGCAATTAATTCTTCATAAATTTGAATAATGTTCAGTAATTCGTAAATAAGTTAAAATGTCTAAATAAATGTAACAAATATATATAACAAGTATTTAAGAGATAATATAGTCAACAAAAGATTTTTCCCTTTTTCAAAAAAAACCATTTTAAACATTCCTTTTGTGTCTCAACGGTGCATTTTTATAGATAACAGAATTTCCCATGCATTGTCCAGCATATCAGAAAACGAGAAAAAAAAATACAACTTCACAAAAATACAAATACAAACCGTGTCCAGTCGTACCAGTAAAATTGCAAAGTTTTCTTTAAAACGTTTTGGTTTCGGCGAGTTTCGAAGGGAAGAAAAAAAATTAAAGTTGTTCTCTTCTTCTATACACATTCAAATGCTTTCTCTCCTTTCTTCTTTTTTTACTTTATTCTTTCTTGAGGACTATTTTCTTTCGTTCTATTCTTCATACGCAGTGGGGGATGATGGGAAATTCTGCTTCGTAATATGAAAAAGATATCCCTCTCTCTATCTACGTCCTCCACTCTTGCGAGAACATTCGACCATTCAAAAGATCTTTTTTCCAGATTCGTATTACAAGAGCATTCTCACTGAAAATCTTTTTCGTTTTCTTCTTCTTTTTTTTTTCTATCTGAGTCCATGAAACTGTTACCGTGATTATTTTGTAGGGCCGAATAGGCTTGGAATCTTGCATCTCATGTATACGCAGTGCTTGTCTTGTGTACGTCCTTCTATAGATGTTTTCGACAAAAGTAAGACGAGTGGCTCGTCGAAACCTTAAGGTTTTTCTTTGAAATGTGAGATACGAAGGGGAAACTATTGCTAGGATCATTTTGCTTGGCTACTTCCGTGCATTCATATCTTAAGGAATGCACAGCGCGAGAAATTTTTCGTTCCAAAAAATGTAGATATTTCTTACCTTTTATTTTCAAAATAAGGGTATACAAATAAATAGAAATGGGCCATTAAAAGTGACAGCCTGAACATAACTCTTATTTTTTAAAATATAATTTTCTTTCTCTAAGTACCTCTTCAAATGTGTAACATATTTTAGAAAAAATTGTGTTTGTCAGAATACTTAAATCGCAACGCTAACAGAATTTTTTATATATTTTTTGGAGAAGCAAGGAATAGTTCTTAATAATATTTGTTTATTATAAAATCCAATATAAATTATGTTTTCGATCCTATGAAATACTGTATTGCTTAATCAGGATATAAAATGATAAGATCTTAAACATAATTTGCTATACATTCTACAAACCAAGTTTAAAATAGAAAATAGTTCCAAAATTATTTACTATTATGGAATTTCCTAGATCCGTTTAAGACAACTTAATTGTGAAAAGTACTTATTCATAAGGTTTTAATATCTATTATGACTGTAATTGTTGTTACAAGTTTAGGTACTGTCTTGACAGCATTATATAAAATATTAATACATAATTTTAAAATAAAATCTTTTTAACATTAATATAACAGGACAAACATTTCAGTTCATAATGATTCTTCATGTGTATAGCCGACCACCCCGCCACCACTGAACGTAGCAGTATCAACGTGTTGTGACTGACTGTGGTCTTTAGCAATTTCCATCCTTTCATAGACCAAATTTGTCAAACTGGTATCCTTCTTCGAGGTAATTGGCCCCAAAGTTGTCAAATACTGACCGCCTCCTCCATAACAAACTTTCAAATAGTTGGCAAAAAACAGACAATTTTTGACACCATGTCCTTCAGAGTCCTTAGATTACCTAGTACCATCAGTACTGAATTCAAGTCATTATTTTCCATTAGAGTTATAATGATTGCCCGTAATCTTCATTCTCTGAAGTTGCCCCTGAATATTACTTAGGTTTTTTTTCCCGATATTCATTTATTAGTCCCACAGTTCATTGGGAATAATTCATGTATAGTAAGCATGAATAATGCCCTAGACATGGCTTTACCTTTTAGTCTTGCTTATGAATTGGTAGTGCAAAGTAAAATACACACATTAAGTTTTTTATTTCTTTAGGATAACAACAAAAACTTCAAAGTCATCAAAACTCATACTTCGTTTGCCCTATTCATGTCAGAAGGACTTTTTAGATTGAAAGTAACCAAAAACTAATAAAATAGTTGAATAATTAGAATAATGTATGTTATGTAGAAACCTGGAAGTAAAAACTACTACCTTACTGCACAAATACCAAGCATGGCATCTAACAAAAAGGAAGCCAGTCGCCATGCTTGTTTAAGTTCGTCATATGAACTAGAACATCACATGGATAGAATCTAATAGTAGGCGCATTAGCAAGAATTTACTGTGATATAATATTGTAATGTATTCGAATATTATTTATTGTAATTTATGGCATCTAAAAAAGGAATGCAAGTCGTCATGCTTGGTTAAGTTCGTCACATAAACTAGTACATCTCGTGGACATAATCTTATAAGAACATTAGTAAGAATTTGTTGTAATATTAAACATTACTAGTAAAATACTGAGGATAAAAAAGTATGAAAATAAAAATTACAGATTGTTTCTATATTTAAAATATTTAGTTACATTTTTAATTGAAAAAAGCAAACTAACTTATAAATCAATCTAATGAATCATTCATTGGCTAATTAAGTAATTTAATTTGACAATTGAAATATTAATTCTTATTATCAAAAAATTAATATATGGTAGGCTTAATGAAAAATATAATTTACAAATATATTATAGTTTGCATATCACACACAAATGTTTACATACAGAAAATATATTGCTTTTTTTCTGAGAAATTTTTAATATTTACAAAAAAGTTTTAATTTAAATAATGTAAGCAATTCAAGCTAAAATTTGAGTGGCAATTAAGAATTATTATTTTTTAAATATTTAGTAATACTATATAATTGGTACAATAATACAGCTGTCAATAGTAATATTTATTAATTTTAGCATTTATCAAATGCTTATTTTTTATTTTTTTCCCTGAAAGGTCCTTAAAATATAAGATTTCTCAGAAAATATCTGGTCTTGAAATGTTTATTTCATCTACAAATGATAGAAAATGGATTTTAATAATAGATAACTCTCAAAAATTCATGATTTACTAAATTATCTACTTCTTAAATAAAATGCAATTATCTCGTATTTAAACAAAAGAGCGCTTTTCAAAAAACTTGGTACTAATTTGTAGAATGAAATAAAAAAGCGGTTATTGCTTCAATATGTTATTAGTAAACTTTTGCATGTAATTGCATTAATATCCTTCCAATTTAATTTGTATGATAATAGCTAAATAATCAGATTTCCATTGTTTTCTATAATAAGAATTAAATAGCCATATTTCAATTGTTTTCTACAATACGAATTAATTTCTATTATAAGAAATAATAACGAGGGAAAATATTCAACAAGAAAACTATTTTATATATACATTTCTCAAACTTTAGAACAAGATATAAAACAATTTCGGACTTTCTTATCATCCCATTCAAATAGATTTTTCATATAAAACAAACTTTAAATTAGGCATCAATTTGATGCGAAAGCACGCAAAAGTTCAGATATAACTGTATTTCTTTTGGGCTATCTTCTTTCTGATATTGAATTTATGAACATGTACTCATTCTTTTCACAATATTCGAAAATTCTGAATGGCTTAGAATGACTTTACCTATCTATTTCGTTTCTGATATATATCCAGCTGAATTCAATCCCTATTTTTGAAAAGAATATATCTTTTCTCTGATAGATATAACTATAGCCTCAATGAAATGCTTGTTACCTCCGGCTTTTACTCGCTGATATATCTCTAAGGAAATATCTTCTCTTTCCTACATCTCAAGATAAAAATAGGACGAGCAGTGGAATAGTAAAAAGGGATTTCCGACGCTAAGACATAAAGCCCCATAAGCATTTGCATTTGCAACTAGTTCAGAAATGATCAATAAGAAGTCGTAACTTTCGCCGGAGTGCGAGCTGCGTTTTTTAGACTAAAGTGGTATCGGGAACAGGATATTGATACTTCAAGGTATCTTTATTTTTTACTTTATTTCTTTCTGAGCAATAGTTGAAAGAAATTTATGTTTTTCTCTTTCTTAGTAGAAATGTGATACAGAGAAATAAAATTCTTGCCTAAAAATGTGTAAGAAGATATGAAACAGTTTTTAAGTTAGAAAATTTATTGCAGAAATCATTTTTGTCTGGAGCATATTCTTATAGTTCCCGATATTCAGAAACTGGATCCAAATTTTATGTTGTTGTCATTCTGTTTTTCTATAGTTGAGCGACGGTACATAATAGTTTTAGAAAGTTTTATTAATTATTATACAAATTATAATAATTTATTACTTTTATTTCCAATATGTTTATTTCCTCTCGAATCTTAAATGTTTCTCAATTGATAATAATATTCCAAAATATTTTTTAATGGCCTATCTACAAATGTGAAAAAAAACTAATATTTTTTAATAAAATTTACATATATTTTTTAAAATATGTAGTAATAAAAGAATACTTAATATATATTTGTCATAATAAGCATGCATTTTCAAATAATCTTAATTATTTTGTGTAATATATATATTTTAGCATACATATCATGCAGCATGTATATCATTTAGCATGTATTTCAAACACACACACACACACACATGAAAAATATTTAGATCTATAATCATATAAAGGGGATTGTTGAGATTCTTTTTGGTACTTACAAAATTCAAAAACATGATTATACGTATTTATAATTTTTACAAATTAATGAAGGATTTTTCATATTATAGGCCTTTTATGATAATCATTACTTTACAAAAATACAAAGCAATGATTCTTCTAAAGAACAAATTGGATCCGGAGTAGGAATACTAATAGTTAAAAGCTCTAAGTTCCTTGTAATATATGGAGATAATTAAAAAAAATAAAACTTTCCATAATTCAAGCATACAACTGGTAATTTCTAACTTAACCAAGAAAATTACAATTTTAATTAAGTAATTACATTCAAAATACAGATGTAAATCTCCCACAGGATAATTTGCTTTGGATATTTTAAGTTTCGGAAATTATTCTTCTGAAAATTATTTCATATACAATAATTAATTCATACGTCATTAATAAATTCCATATAAACTGCATCGTTTGATTATGCAATTCATCCATGCTCATTATAATCCAATTCCACGAAGATGCATTTTAATTTAATGCAAAATATTTCAATTTCCATCAAGCAATTGCATTAAACATATTCCATCATCCTTTTGCGCGACATAATTTAGCTGGAATATCTTCGAATCCTTTAATTTTCTAAAATTATTCTACTGAAAAATATCTCAGACGACGTACACAATTAATAAATTTCGTATAAACTCCTTCTTTTAATCGTACAAACTCGATAATATCTCCCGCGAATGCATCTAATCTTCTTATTTAAGTTTGAAAAATAAGAAGAATCGCATACATTCGATTACGCAACATTTATGCTTGCATTGCAAACACTGGTGCTCATTATCATTTAGCTTCGAGCTAATTTTTCGCTTTTCCTGTTTCATCTGGCATCGAGTACAAAATGCTTGTCTCTGCGATTGCCGCTCATCAATATTCAAATCCATTTTGATAATGAGCAATAATCCGGTGAATTTCAGTAGAAAAGAATTTAAATACCTTTTAGAATACTTTAGAGATTACGACTCAAGGCAGGAAACACAGATTAAGTTTGCTCTGACTTTTACTTTCCACCAGTAAATTCAAATCTAGAATTCAAATTGCAAAATCATTTTTCCGAGAAAGATGGATAGCATAAAAAGCAGAAGTAGGGATGTCTTCGAATTTTTCTCGCATAAGTGTATTTGTGTATTTCTAACCTCCGCAACACTAGCGAACAAGAACCGCTAGCATTCATAACACATTCCGATTCTTATTGGAGGAGACTAATTAAATCACGAAGGAAGGTATCGAACGTTATATATCGAAGTTCTCAAAATTTTAAAATGAAGAAAAAAAACTCATTTTTTGAACTGACGGTTTCTACCGGTTTAAACCGGACTTCCGAGACAAAAAAAAAAGGTTGAGATAAAGTTTTGGAACTTGAACGATTTTGAGAAGGGAAAAAAGTCATCATTCGCTAAATAACAACTCATGCCTAATGATAGACTCGTAATATTTAAAACGGTTTATGAATGGTTTTGCGAAGAAAAAAAAATTCAAGCCGATATCAAGAAAACCACAATTTTTCTTAATATCGGTGATTGCGAAATAGGATTGATGTGAAGACCTGACGTTTTTCTGTCATAAATACCACAATGATTTTAGAAAACATAATATTCTCACATAATAACTAAAAATTTAGGATATTCATTTCAATTTACGTTGCTTATTTTTCTTTTCAAGTTTCATAAATTGCAATCCTTCCCTAAAAATAACTAATTTCTTAACAGCTATAAGGGAACTAAGGGAACAATATTTGCAAATCCTTTTACAATTTACCAACACATATTCTAATACAATTAAATAAATCTTTATCTCTTAACTTCATATTATATTATATTATATATATATATATATATATATATATATATATATATATATA